>CAJQZP010000644.1:6675000-6912500 GCA_907164705.1 Parnassius apollo
AACAAAGTGGTAGAGAGAGAATTAAAGATAATAATAATAATAATTTGGTTGACATTACCATTCCGTATGACGAGAACCTCGTGAAAGCCGAAACCGATAAACGAACAAAATATCTGGACTTGGCTCACGAGGTGACCGACATGTGGGGTGGTCTACGGACTGAAATTATTCCTGTAGTCGTTTCTGCAAACGGGCTCAGCAGCCTCTCGGTCATCTAACAGGGACTCCGTGACGGACCGCTCCAGGCTCAAATGCAGAAGGCGGTGCTCCGCCTCGATACCGCCCGCATCGTCCACCGGCTTCCCTCCTTTCCCCCTAACCCTCGGCCGTTTGATCTCCCCTGCCGAGGGCCTCCATCTGGTTGGGTTTTTATTTATTTATGTATTACTTATTTATTTGTGCTGGTATATGAAATATATATTTATGTATATTTATCATTTCCTTTTATATATTTATTCAGCCCAACCAGATGAGAATACACTAATAATAATAAAGTAGTATTTATTTTCTCCCACATATTATCAGTACATTACAATAAACTAAGTAATAGTAAACTTATACGGCTAAATAACAGCTATAAATAGTAACTAAATAAGATCTAGGTGGGAGACTGGTACCCAAACTAGGTTGCCCTGTGCTATGGGATCACCAGGCCCCTCCGTCAACAGAAATGATATTGCTGTATCTCTTAACAAAGATTACAACTACTTGTAAACAAAAGTACATTAAAATAGACTTGTTCAAAGGTTGTTGGGGAGAAACTGTTTAAAAATTATTAAAATATGCTAGGTGTACATAAAAAGAAAAACATGTACACCTTAACTAAATACTAATGAAGGGAGGTAGGTCTATTAAGTGATATTAATGTGTCGGTTGTGTGTATGTGTGTGGTGTGTAAGTGTGTAATATATGTATATTTAAACAATACGTCCGAATAGTTTTTCTGTCTGTTCGTAGTCTAATGATTTAAGCCATTTAGTTAAAGAGTTTTTTGTCTCCCTTATTTAACGGATATGTATTGCTAGATTATTTAGGAATGGACCTCTGTAATTGAAAAATCTTCGACTTAATATCAATATAAGATAGTTGTATCAATTAAAGATAGATATATAGAGGTAACGGTAGATGCATAAGCACTTTAAATAATGTCATTGGTATTTCTTCAATGTCTCGTATATTATCCGCTCATTTCTCCTCAGTTTTTGAGAAAACTAACCCTTAAAATAAAACACAATTTTTACTGCGAAAATGCGCGTAATGAAAAAAGGTACAGCTCAATACGCAAATACAAAAAGTAACAATTGATAGAATCAGGCGTTACTTTGCGGAAATCCATTACAATAAAGAAATCAATTAATTTGCAACCTTCCGCTAACTAAATACAATGATGTGTCTTACCTGGATTGAAGAGCACCTCCCGCCCTCCCTCAATTGCGTGCACCAATCCCGTCACCACTAATCCCAGCACCACTACTCCCAACACCACTAATCCCGGCACCACTACTCCCAACACCACTACTCCAGGAAAGACACACCATCGACGATAATACGACACGTGTTTCAAAAAAAAAGTAACAACTCTGCAGCAGCGAGCATATAATATAGTCCGAGAGGAATCGGTGCGCGAGTACAGAAAACTATTCCACCCCTTTTTTTATGCGATTCTCTTCAAATTGTCCTATTTGAAGAGATCGCATATTGGTGATATAAACGAATGTTGCCATGGGGCAACTCGGTGCTACTTTTTTTAAACCAAAATTGTTTAAGCAAATGCAATTAATTGTTATTTTGAAACGGGACAATTTTTATTAATATTCTTTGATAAAATTAAAATAAAATAGTCCTAAGGGATTATTCAAACCTTAAAAAATTCATAAGTCCGAAAATATTAACTTTATCTTAAGAAGTCATACAGCCTTTTTATTCGTATTTTATCAAAAAACATAAAAAATACCTGTTATAATTTATTCCTTTTCTTTATAAATATATTTTAACGAGTCTAAATTATTCGTATTTGGGATTTTTCAAACCTTTAAAAATTCATAACTCCGAAAATATTAACTTTATCTTAAAAAGTCACAAAACCTTTTTTATTTGTATTTCATATATATTTAATTGTTTGCTTAATGTAGATACTCTTGATTTGAATTTAATTTACATGCTTTATTATATTAAAAAAATTTGACTGCCTCGTTAGTCTAGTGGTTGTATTAGTGCGACTGCTGATCATGAGGTCATGGGTTCGAATCTCAAGTCGGGCCAAAAATTAATTATTGAGTTTTTCCGTCAAGAAATTCTCAGTAGTTGCTCAGAGTCAGGAAGTTGGAGGTGTTTCACCCCCGTGCCTCGGAAAGCACGTAAAGCCGTTGGTCCTGCGCCTGATCTCTCTCCGGTCGTGTCGGTTTACCGTCCCATCGGATTATGAGAGTGAGGGAATAGAGAGTGCACCTGTGCTTGCGCATACAGTTGGGCACTATAATCCTGTCCTGCGCCGATGGCTAGTCTCCGTTGAGACATGCCGCCGTGGCCGAAAATCGGTCTGGAGTACATTATCATTATATTAAAATAGCAAAACTAGTGTGCATAATGCAACTAAAATATCTGCATATTTACTATGTTTTATGCAAACATAGTTTATTATTATTATTACTACAAAACCAGACGCTGTATTGTGAGAAAAAAATGTAAGTCGACGAACTTTGTCAAGCGCAGTATGATTGAATAGGTCTTTGAAAATCGTCTTTAGGTTTTTCTAGTAATTTTTAATTTTTAAGGGCCGTTTAGGACCTATAACGATTTGAAGTTGGTTAGCAACCATACTCACTTAAATTTTCAAAAGTCATAATCTCATTAACTTTTAGGGCCTGCGCTCACAAACGGTACGGCGCGGCAAATCATAAAGTATGATCGAATTCTGTTGTATTCGGCGGCATGCCGAAGGATCCCGTGGTATTCCGCGGCATGCCGAAGGTTCCTGTGGCATCCCGCGGCACGTTAAACTACTAAAGACACGCTTGTGTAACGGGCGCTCCCGCGAGGTACTGAGATTGTCGCCGCAGTGGGCTAGATTCAACTTTGTTTCAATTACTTAGCATTCACATTCCTTTCAAAACATAAAGTAACCCATGCGTTTTACGTGATGCAGCGGTGTGCCTTGGCATCTCATGGAATACCGTGACGTGCTGCGGCAGTCCTAGGAATGCCGTGACGTGCAGAAACATGCTACGGTGTCACGCGAGACGTTTCGGTCTATTCGTATTGAAATAAAGGAAGGAAAATAAAACAGGAGATGGGGAGAAGCATCTTCCTCGTAACAACATAAAATAATAAAAAACTACGGTGGCCAACCCGCTTGCCAAGTGTCGCAACTATGGCAAAATCCCCCCATGAGGCAATCTATGCGACGAGCCTATGCCCAGCAGTGGACTCTTATAGATTGTGATGGATGGATGGATATCTCAACCAGACAAGAACTAGAAAAGTAATTGCTCGTGTACTATAAAATTTTAAGGCGAGCGCTTATGTACAGTTAATAAAATGTAAATTATTGTTCGAATTATGTGCTGGTTGGAACCTCACAACTTGTAAAATGTTAATGTCTGGCTGCGAAGCTCAACAAGTTGATGGCGTCGGTATCGAGGGACAAAAGTCCTTACAAAGGTAGAAATAAATGTTATTTTTTATGAATAGGCACAAAATTTTATTTCTAGGCCTTAGACCGTCGATTAACTCTCTTATTAACAATTGCTTTGAACAATGACTTCGTAAAAAATTTAAAGCAAATTTAGAGGAATTATTTAGGGGTTACAATAGAGCATACAGTCCACCGGATGGTAAGTGAATACTGTGGCTCGTAGACATCTACGTTTATCATCCATTAAGATTCAAAATTCAAATGCGTTTTCACCCATGAAGACTAAGATCGAAGGCCTCGTATCCA
Organism: Parnassius apollo; assembly: GCA_907164705.1. NCBI lineage: Eukaryota > Metazoa > Arthropoda > Insecta > Lepidoptera > Papilionidae > Parnassius > Parnassius apollo. Next base: position 6,678,941 of record CAJQZP010000644.1, read on the forward strand.
GTAAAAAAAGGGTCTCCAGTTCTGCACTCACCATATGAAACACTGCAACAAGTTGCTATTTTGCGTTGGTATTCTGTGAGAACGTGGCCCTTTCCCGGTCGAGCTGACCCATTCGTGCTACAAACGTAATTTAAATGCAGCATGGCTATGCCACATACAAAATATTCAAAACTCCTACCTTTTATAGTAAAAAGTTGAAATATAATTATTACAAATAGTCAATTAAATGGATGAAGAACTAATAAAGACGTCCCTACCCAACGAAATATGCCCATGTGAAATAAATGTGTAGATCTCTTAATGGTACGACGGCGCAAGAACATTAATCGCATATAAAATGCTCTAATACACTTTTCTATTTCTTTTATCGTTCAAGGTTTGCGACTCATTAAACGAAACACATATAACAGAGACGCTGGAAATTATCAATTTCGACGAGCAACACTAAACAGGCACTGTGACAAACGAATCACTATAATAGGAATTTGTACCTATTAACAAGAACAATTCAGTCTAATTTTAAGGCGTATTGTGAACAAATCTTTGCTAATATTCGTCTGTCAACAGACCCGTGCTGGAGTTTTTAGCGAATAGTTTTATATTAAAGTATACCAACGGGCGATTTGGTGACTAATATCGTGCTCAACTAAAATCATACATGGTAAGGAACCACACCATATTTTGGTTGCAGCACGAATGGGTTTCATCGACCGGGCAAAGACCAGACTCTCACAGAATATTAGCTTTAAATAGCAGCTTCATGCTTTGTACGTGCACATACCTTAATGTATGTGTTACTTATTGTGATTGTAGAGAACCGGACAGTCTTTTAACTGGAAACGAGTCATTCCATCTTGGTCCTTAAGTGTAACAACGCATATCCATTTTGTAGATATACGACTAGGTGGCAGTGGATCACAACCTTCACTTACCATCAGATGGACTGTGTGCTCGTTTGTCACCCTAATTCTATAAAAAAAACATGGAACATAAAAACGTAGAAAATCTATTCCAGTTGGCATTTTAAATTAAATTTCATTAATCGCCTGCGGTATTTATCAACTATTAAAATTTGGTGGAAATACAGAATTTTTTTTTAAAAATTGGTTAACCCTGCAGGCCATCCCTGGAACTACCCGCTTATGAAAGCTCCTAATTTTAACAAATTATGTTGCGAAATCTCGAAGTTATGTTAAAAAAACCTTCTTTTCAAATTCTTTCTCCTTCGTTATCTCACGAACGACGAACCTTTTTTTATTTTCCAAACGACATTCGACATCACTTTTTGAGGTTATGACCTGATTATTAGTTTTTGAAATCGATCGGTAAAGCCGTTTAAAAGTTATTTAAAATAAACAGTTTTCCAAAATTCTCATTTTTGAGATTTCTCAAAATCTAATCGTCTGAATCAGTTCATATTATCACCAAATCTATTCCACATTGAGATCTTTAGAACGCCGCAAACCGCATCTTATCGATCAAGATGTTTAAAAATTATGAAAGGTTTACATACTTACATACACACATATCCATACATACATCCGTACGGACGTCCACGTGAAATTAGTCAGAATAGCTTCCTGGGATCTCAAAACGTCGAGATCTGATAAAATTCGATTTGCGAAAATCGGAGTGAAACCAATAACTTCACTATTTTTGAAAAATTTCCATTCTCTTAGCGGGAAGTTTAAAAATCTTTAAACAAAATTTTGTTATCCTCACAATGATTAGTGTTATTCTATAAGAGTATCATTGGTCCTAAACTTTTCCATTATGTTTACTTGTCGCCACTGGCAACTCCTGGGAGCCTGGGACTCAATCAAAAGGAACGCGGAATCAATACTTTTTATTACTGCTTTATGGCTAAGGTTAAACCTACTTTCGTTAAATACAATAAAGGCTAATTTTATTTGTTTTTCCATAAGCAATAAAATGCAACCAAACCCAGATAACAGTCTCACGATACATAATTGCCGTCTTCCAAATGCTTTAAGCTGCTACTATCCTATTATAGCCAAAGTTAACTCCACAAAATATCTGGGAGTAATGATTAACGACAGAGTCGCATGCCACGCCCACATTGACCCAATTACATGTCGTACCAGAAATTTTATCTTGATTTTAAAATATTAAGATATTCTGCAAATGCGACCTTTTAAAACGCGTCTTTTGTCTTTGTTTTGTATTTTTCTTTTGTCGCAGTCTTTTATAATTTACTGCGTTCATGTATGGGATGGTGCGTCCAAAATCAACTTTTTAGAAGTTGAATGTGAGCAGCGCGTACTTTGGAAGGTCATGTTGTTCAGAAAAAGTAGGTTCTGCACCCATGCCTACTATATCCTAGCAGATTTGTTGTCACTTCTTAAATTATACATCCTGTATACTGTTGTTAATAAACACAAATCTTTCCCACTTGACATTCCTATACTGACCAAAAAAAGGAGTGACTAGGTAGCTAAAATGCAAACATGTATAACATTTTTTTCTAGATATCAATTCACAAACTTGTCATGCCAACTATACAATCAGGTCAACAAAACCCCTAATATTTACATTAAAACGACTTATGAATGCAAAGATTTGGTCTTAAATTGGCTTAAGCCTCTCACTTACGAGGAAGTAGAGGACATGATTAGGTTTCAACATTTGGTTGTTCCAACATCATCGTTCTATAGATTTACATCCGCACATATTATAGGAAACACCCGTGCTCTGTCCATAGCATACACTCACTCGTGCACCCACTATCAACCCATATGTATCTAAGACACACACATAAACAACCTTGCATAAGTACACTACTATCTACACAGTGGCTGGGCTGTCCACAGCCGATCACAAGACCATATCGGGCTGGCAGAAGGTTTACACTTACATTTACCCACATACACACACATACACATACATACATATGTCCCTCACATACTTACACTTACACGCCTAAATTTCCCATTCAATCACACAAGAGTAAAAATTGCATGCATACTTTACTTTTAAATTATTATCTCGTTTAAACTGTAGTTTAAATTGTTTGCTGTAAAACTGTTTTTTGGAAGAGCGGAATTTCCTAGGACAAGCAATTTATTTAGCTTAAAAGGAATCTTCAAACATAGCAAAATTGTATTTTTGGACTTAAGTTGATGAAATAAAGATTTTTGATTTTCATTTGCTTTGATTTGAATTGGTTTAGTTTAACTAGCAGAAATATATTTCTACATTATGACGTAGAATAACCTTCTCAGACGAGTTAAATTACATTGTAATAATTTTCTGCGATCATATATCAAAGACATTGTTCTTACTGAGAATTGGATTATGCTCAAGACGTGAAGAGAAAATTTAGGGTAAAATATTGCAGCGTCATTCCATGCTCCAAATATAATGAGCATCGAGACAAAGTCTTCTTCTCATGCTGTTATGTTTATAAAGATATACATGAAACACTTACTGTGTTCAAATTTATACACGTATTTAAGCCACGCTGCAGCTATATTATGGTTGTAGCATGAATGGGTTGGCCCGTCCAAAGAAGGATCACGCTCTCACAGAAGGCTATCATAAAATAGCAGCATAATGCTTCCTATGTTTCGTTTCGTGAGTGTAGAGAACCGTAGACCCTTTTTACTGAAAGCGAGGCTATCCATCTTAGTCCTCAGGGGTGATAATGCATCTGCATTTTTTTATTCTCAATCGATGATAGATGTAGATATCTATGGACCATAACATACACACAGACACAGTTCAACTGGTGGTAAGTAGATACCACCAGATGAACTGTGTGTTCGTTTGTCACTCTTATTATATAAAAAAAGAATGGAACGCAATCTCCTACGAAAAATAGCAGCTTTCTCAGAAGCGAAAACCTTTTTTCTAGAAACGAGACCTTCCATTAAGTCCTTTTTTTAAATCTTCATTTTCAAAAAAAGAGGTTTTGTCACACAGTGACTATGTCCCCTCCCCCCCGTGATACATACATAAAAATAATAACGGAAAATAAAGTAATGAACACATAATAACATAGAAAGTAACAGAGCTACATAAAATAAAAGTAAATTTAGCAACAAATATAGATATTATGGAAAATCCTGTGATATGATTACCCTTATAAGTAAGAAAAGATTACATCTCGCCAAACTCACATTACATGTAAATAAAGTTTCATTAGCATTTTGGCCTCATGACAAAGTGGAGAGGATAGGATAGCATTACAAATGCCTATATTATGATTGTGCAAAAATGTCATATCTTGCCTTTGAACCTTGTTTCGAGCACACTGATCGGGGATAGATATATTTATTGATATACCTATAGATTTAACAAATGTAAACAAGAACAGTGAGCAAAACATCTAAACAATGATCAAGATAAGATATACAAATATTTTCCTTTGGACCCCAAACTAGGATGATCTTGTATCTTGGGGTCCAAAAAAAAGGTGGAGGTAGTCGCTTTTCATCCTGATTTTATAAAAATATAAGATACCGTATAATAAGTCGCAGAATTGCGATGTAGGTCTCTTAAGTTTGAATTCCAGTAGGAGTTTCTACGAGCCGTCGTAAATATATGTATACCTTTACCTTTATTTTGTATTTGTAAGTAGCTAAAGTACAGTAAAATTAAATTCCATCAGAGGGAGATTTAATAAATCATTGTATTTTCAGCATTCAATGTGGTCTGTTTTATTTATAAATTCAGCAATACCATCCGTAGCAGATTATCTCCATCATTATTACATCCCTTCAAAATTTCTCTGCTGAACACAGGTCACGACCGAAGCTACCTGCATTTGTCGATCTCCCACATGTTTTATCATAAAAGTAAAGTAAAGTTACAGCCTATATACGTCCCACTGCTGGGCTCAGGCCTCCCCTCATTTCTGAGAGGGTTTAGGGCAAGGAAGTGTCCGCCGCGCTGCCCAAATGCGTGTTGACGAACTTCACACATCTTCGAAATATTTTTTTCTTATTCCTCAGACATGCAGGTTTCCTCACGATGTTTTCCTTCACCGCCGAGCACGTGGTAAATCAGCACTTAAAATTGCAATTAACAATTTCATTGGTGCCGGCGGGGATCGAACCCGGGTTACTCGCGTTCTGTTATGTTTACAGCGAGCGTTAACCACTGAGCTACCACGGCTCCTGTTTTATCATATCGTAGCACTATCTAGTGGAGACCGTCTTACACAGAGTTTTACACGTGGTAGAGCCGCGCTGAAGGTATATTATGGTTGTAGCACGAATGGGTCGGCTCGACTGGGGAAAGACCACGCACTCACAAAATACCAGCGTCAAATAGCAGCATAATACTTTTGTGTTTCGTATGGTGAGTGTAGAGATCTGGAGACCCTTTTTACTGGAAACGAGGCATCCCATCTTAGTCTTCAGGTGTGACATAGCATCTGCGGTTTGATTCTTAATCAAGGATAAATGTAGATATGTCTATGGGTAACAGCATCCACTTACTATCAGGTGGACTGCGTGCTCGTTTGTCACCCTTATTCTATAAAAAAAACACTCCGCTTGCCGGTTCAACGCTGTCATTCCAGAACATTTTGCAGAGAATTTATTATTAAGTGTTCGAAAAATGCCCAACAGATTAAAAATTTATTGTACATGTTGTAAAGGCGTCGCTACCGGTTATGATTGCTGCATTATAGGTTGGCTCTGCTGGAGAAAGACCACGTTTGCTGAGAATACTAGCGTAAAATAGCAGCTTAATGGTACTGACAGAAACCGGAGACCTTGCTTACGAATTAAAAGGCATTTCATAATATTTCTTAGGTGGCAACGCACACTTGCAGACAGTCCACCTGATGCTTAGTGACGCTATAATCTATAAGCACTTACATTAATTCTTGATTAAAAATTAAAAATCTACATTTTTCGTTTACGTCGTAATCCCAAAGGATTAAAATGCGGTGGCTCGTTACAATTAAATAAAGGTATCCGCTTCTCGTTACTTATACGAAACACAGCGGAATTATGCAGCAATTTCACGCTGGTTTTCTGTTTTATTTTACTAGCGCACCGCTCCGGTTTCGCATGGTTGATTTCTGAATTCCGACAAGACGCCTTTCGGGTCCCATTTTGAATCTAAACCATCCAGAGACTCTTTCAAATACAAACAAAAATGAATGATCATGAAATGCCTAGTTTCCAGTAAACTAGTTTTCTGTGAGAGCGTGCTCCTATCCCGGCCGTACCGATTCACTCGCCTTACAGCCGCGTTATAGCTGCCCTCCAGTTAAAACCTAAGGCCCTCAGGCCACCTATCGTGCATTTATTTTGATCAAAATGGGATTTCATTTTAATAAATCAGTAAATAAAGATCTAATTAAAGTTCTGTCTCGTAGGGAATATTTAGTTACTTTACCTCCTTAAAATACTCCCTCCTATACAAATAAAGCTTAACAAAATATTTTCTTAGGAATTTCTTTTGATTATTTCATAAAGGTATCGCTAAACTTTGTTAAAATTTAAAGTAAGCTAACACAATATTGTTTAAGGATGAAATTATGTGTATTTTTATTAAAAAGAGTCTTGAATTTTATTATTAAAGTAATATTTCTTACGCAACCGAGTACTTATAATTTTGTTTTTATATAACTACTACCATATCGTGTAGTAGTGGTGTACGTATATATTATAATTTTTACGTGGCAGAGCCACGCTGCAGCTATATTATAGTTGAAGCACGTATCGGTCGTCTCCACCGTGGCAGAACCACGCACTCACAAAATACCAGCGTTAAATAGCAGCGTAATGCTGCTGTGTTTCGCATGGTGAGTGTAGAGAACCGGATACCCTTTTTACTGGAATCGAAGCATTCCATCTTAGTCCTCAGAGGTGACAACACATTTGCATTTTGGTCCTTAGTTGAGGATAAATGTGGACGTCTATGGGCCACAGCATGCACTTACCATCAGGTGGACTGTGTGCTCGTTTGTCACCTCGATTCTATAAAAAATTACTACCCATGACGTCACGTGATTGTCAGAAGAGGCGACGGAAGTAAATGAAACAGAAGATGAACAGCAGCAGCTTTCTTATAATAATTCAAAATACTAACAAAAACTGGGGTAGCCAAGCGTGACAACTACGGCAAATATTCCCCTATGAGACAATGTCTTGGTTAGGCCTATGTTCACCAGAAACTTTTGATAGGATGTGGTGATGATGATGGCAATTATTACAAGCTGGCCCGGCAACTTCAGGCATCCACTTTCCGGTAGGTTACAGTGTAAACAGAAAATTTATCAATAACTCGACTGCAGCGTCACCTATCGGGTTCAGACTTTGTTTTCGTGATTTATATCGTGAATATAAGACATTTTGGTACATAAATATAAAATCTGTCAATAGATTGACTACAGTGCAATATCTATCGGATCCCAGCTTAAATACCTATGAATCATCGTTTAGATACAAAAAGATATGGTTTAAATGTGCCCTCAATCAACCAAACAGTTCATAACGATTTAACGATTACTAACAGACGCTAAAGATTATATTAAGAGTATTAAATAAATCGTATATATTTTAATAGGTTGATTATTAACAGAATAGTAAAGTATTGGTACTGAAATTACACATGTCACATGTATTATTAAACCACGGCAAAAAATGTTAAATTGTTATTTTCATTTATTCTATATTCAAACATTGCGATAAAACTTACGTTACCACCCACAACATAGATGATTGGCGGTCCACTACTGTGCGATTTACTAGGAGTTTTCTTCCTCGCACGACTACTTTGTGGAATCGTTTACCACCGGTGATTTTTCCGGACCGATACGACTTAGGGACCTTCAGGAAACAAGCTTACTCCTTTTTAAAAAGCTGGCAACGCTCCTACAATTGCACTAATATTGTAGTTTTTCATGAGCAGCGGTCGACATTTTCCATCAGGTGAGCCGCATGCTCGTTTGCCCCTACAGCTATAAAAAAATGTTAATAAATAAACGTAAAGTTTGGTATTCCTCACGTTTATCACTCTCTTCGTAAAATGAACAGTCATACTATGCACTTATGAAACACAACGATTTACTTTTAATTTTCTCCGCCTACTTACTCATTTACGCATATTATAACGAGTATTAAACCGTTTTCATGGACTAAACTTCTTACAATTATTTTTGTAAATGAACCAACCTAGCGTTGGAAAACGGAATAAGTATCGGTTCATTTAAACTTTCTTGCACCCGTGTACTGTAGTCATTTGCGCGAACACTTGCATTCGCTATATAGAAAATACTAAAAGAAACTTTTAGTTGGGAAAATCCCGCTTATTTGTAACATAAAATCCTGAGTTTCTTTTGTAAAACTCTATAAAGGAACCATTTTATTTTAAACAATGCTGTTGCACGTGTTTGATTTTTAACTTCCCGCTTTGGAAATGAATGATTTTTAAAAGTAGGAAGTTATAAATTTCGGTCAGATTTTTCATCAGATCATCACGTTTTGAGTTCCTAGGAAGCTGTTCTAACTATTTGCGACTAGACGTGTGTGTGTATCTATGCAAATAAAATTTAGTCATACGATTTCTTCAGAACTGATCAATCGATCGAGATGAGCGATACGGCGTTGCAAAGTGTTCAATGAGAAACTGAAGGTAGTCGGGCTAACAATGACATTGGGACGTCAAACATCTCAGTCCCCCCCGTGACTATGGTTGCTGTAAAGCACCCGAAACGTCGGGAATTAAAAATAAATAAAATCAGTTAAGTAAACGCGATACAATCCGTAAGTTTAGTTTTATTCAATGTGTAGTGTTCGCGTAAATTTAAGAAATCATTATGTTCAATGAGACTTCGACCTAATTAGATATTGAAGTCAATTGGTCGAGACGTTTTAAAGATACAAAAAATAAAAACCAAAAAAATATTTTTAAATTTTATTTTTTTCTAAACAACTTTCAAAATATTTGACTAATCAACTCCAAGCATTAATGACACATTTTTGTACTAAAACATTGCGTCGAATGCAAAAAGTCTAAATCGAACGACGCGTTCAAAAATTATAGTAATAAAAAAGTTCTAAGTAATCCTTTTTTTGAGATAAATTTTTAATTCTTCAATCTATCGACTAAAGATTTTACAAACAATTTCTTGCACTTAAAAAACTATAAAACTACTAAAACGTCGAATGACACAAAGTTCGGTCGGTTTTTTTACACAACTTTTTGAATTTATGAGTTCTAAGAGCTCAAAAAACATCCAATCCGAAGATTTTCATGCGTTTCAAGCTCAAAGAAAGCGGGAAGTTTCAGGTTTGGCCTACCGGTCAACCATTTTTCAGATTTTTTTAAATCGTAAACAGTAACAGAGATAAAGAACATTTTGTTTCATATGTACGGACCTTATACACTTTACACTTATATACTACTACTTGTAAATAATAGTATATTTATCATCAGAAACTTTTCTCTAAATAATAAAGTTGACAAAAGAGTACACAGTCTAATTGTGGAATTAGCCACCTGATGGTAAGTGGATGCGGTGGCCCATAAGCACCTAATACTTGATTAAGAATCAAAATGCTTGGTAAAAATGAGGCACTGACAGAATAACAACGCCGTGGCTGTGGCAACACTGCTACAATATTATGTTGAGTCAGATGCCTTTTCAGTTGTTGCAAATTCAAACAAAAAAAACGGTATTGCTCTTATTGTTTTGTTTTTTGTTTCAATTTATTGGTATGGCTTGTTGTGTATGACGCATAAATCATTCATTCATGAATTCATTCTAAGATATAGCGTTGTTACCACTGAAGATTAAAAATGCCTCATTACAAGCAAAAAGGGTCCCTGGTTCTCTACACTCACCATACGAAACACAGGACAGGATGTTGCGCACTGATATTCTAGTTTTTCTGCGGTCAAGTCGATCCATTATAGCAACGATAATAATATAACTGCAACGTGGCTCTACCACGTTAGATACACCACCAAAGCCGTATATGAAGCCAAAACTAATTAAAATATGTGTTGTGTTACCTAGTCGTTCGAGGCCCAATTTTTCAATCCTTGAATAAAATTTATTTATAGGGTTAAATACAACATAAACAAAAAAAATTATTTCAGTTATATGAATAACATATTTCACATCGTTTCATTCATAAAAGTGAAAGATCAGCCATAAAATTAATCCAAATTATGCACATGCATCCATCGACTTCCTGCATGTCTTAGCAGGTCGTCACTCCACCAGATATTCCATAACATAATATAAAGTATTTTTATTTAAAAGACTATGAAAGACCAAAAACAAGAACTATCAAATAATCCGCTGACTTATATGACACGACTTTATATTATTATCTAGATGTGAATGCGATTACAGGAGATAGATTCCCTTCCAAAAAAAAATTATTTGGATTTTAGTGTTAGCGTTGATTTAATTTATTTTAATATTTAAACCCATAAACCACCTGTAATGTATGAAAGGTGTTAAATGGAAAGGAGATGTGTTATTATTCTAAACTAGATACTAATATAAATTGTCCTCGGGGCTACACTACATCACACACTACTCAGAGGACAGACAAGCATTAATTAAAGTACGAAGTATGATGTTTTTACATAGTTTAACCATAAAAAAGTAAAGTAAAGTTACAGCCTATATACGTCACACTACTGGGCACAGGCCTCCCCTCATTTCTGAGAGGGTTTTAGGGCAAGGGAGAGTCCGCCGCGCAGCCCCAATGCGTGTTGTCGAACTTCACATGTCTTCGCAATATTTTTTTGTTATTCCTCGGACATGCAGGTTTCCTCACGATATTTTCCTTCACCGCCGAGCACGTGGTACATCAGCACTTAAAATTGCAATTCACAATTTATCGCGGGGATCGAACCCGTGTTACTCGCGTTCTGTTTTATTTACAGCGGCGTTAACCATCTGAGCTACTACGGCTCTATCCGGTTTAACTATGCTGCAGCTGTTTTATGGTTGTAGCACGAAACATATGTGACCCATTCGGTCACAGATTATCAGCATAATGTTTCGCATAGTGAGTGTAACCGGAGACTGTTCTTACTGGAAGTGAGGCATTTACTTTAGCCCTTTAGGGTGACTATGCCATATGAACTTTTATTCTTAATTAGGGAAAGATGCCTATAAACTTCAGCATCCACTTATCAGATAGACTCTTTGTTCATTTTCACCCTTATTCTATAAAGAATATTTCGATGCATAAGAATATTATATTTTTAACATATAATTCATAGCAAACTAAAATAAATTTCAAATTGTTTATGTAGTACTGCTTAAGATTTGATATGACCAGTTCTGAGCTGTTTACTTGCTGATTATCTTCAAGTTATAAGTTTATCTCAATGAAGGAGATATAAACAGGTGTAATAAAGTGGTTCGTATAATAGTTGCTGATACAGGTCTTTAGAAAACCGATTCTCCGACCATTGGCTATTGTAGAAACATTTTTATACTGTTAAATGGAGAGTATAATTTTTTTTTTAGACGTATGAATCCTGAAATCCCCAACGTACGATCTCTACATACGTACGTACGATTTGACAGCATAGCGATAGCAGAAGTGATTAAGAACCAGGGAACCGGGGCTCCAAAGTCTTTGCCAGTGGTCTGTGTGCCAGAAGCAGCCAACTATCAAAGCTGTGAAGGTCGACGGTGGCAGCATCGTTTTCGAGACACTCGAGATTTTGAACGGCTGAATATAGGCTATAAGTTGCTATATAGGAGGGATATATTCCACAGTTGCCACGTTTGGTAAGCGGGTTGGCAAGCACACTTTTTTTTAAATAATTGTATTTGTGTGCAGTGAGAGGACGCTACGGCCTATCTCCTGGTTTGCTTCCTTCTGTGGCCTCTCAAGACACCCACGGGACGATATAAGGTAGTGGATATTCGTACACTGCCACTGCACTGTTTTTATGTGGGAAAATTGTATCATGATACAAGTAGAAAAAGTATACCAAACAAAACTTTAAAAGGCGACATACGTTTGCGGTCTCGGTAGGCATATGTAACGGGCGTGTAAATAACTAAAAAGAAGTTATTTATTTGCAATCGTTAGGGGTGAAATTTTTTCTCCAATATGGGACCACCCTTGCAGTATAACCTATTTAAGAAAAAATAATCATTAAAATCGGTTCTTTATCTGTAAATATGGATATATAAAAGTAGCGAGAAAGGTGGGCCGGGATCATGCCAAATAGAAGTTCGTAACCTCTGCCTACCCTCTGGATGACAGGTGTAAGAGTTTATATATTATGTTTTTTTTTATTAAGCCTGAACTTACAAGAGTTGCCCCTCTGCTTCTCTCTTGAGTAAGCACATCAGCATATGAAATTCCTTAAACAATAGTCCAGAAAAGAATTTTTTTTTTCAAAATTTACTGAGTCCACCCTTAGTTAAAGCCTATTTAGTGAAAAAAGATTTATTAAAGCCGATTAACAATCTGCAAAAGTATCGCGTAACATACGAAAAAACAGACACTCGAATTGAGAAACAACTCTTTTTTTTAGTCGGTTAAAAATACCTGTTGTATGACGCCATTTTACAAAAAATTTGGTACGTAATCATCTATTCAACGCCTTATGTACACACACACACAAACACACACACACATATATATATATATATATATAAAAATATATATATATATATATATATATATATATATATATATATATATATATAAGATTTTATTTTTTATTCTATATTGCTGCACCTATGTAAGTAATTTGTCTCCACTCCGGAGGTTGACTGATAAAAAATGCCTCAAGGCTTAAATAAATGATTTTGTTCAGAAAATCATACGAACATTGTCTGTTTATAGAGTATCAAAGAATGTACAGCGATTTGTGGCTGACAATGTTTTTGTATAATTACATTTTCATGTTACAAATTACGCAACATAAAAATTTAAAAGGCGGGTGCATAAAATATTTCCCAAAGTAATCAGGCCATCCTCTACAAAATAACAACTATATTGTGTTTCTGATGAAAGCTGATCGGTTTTAGTTCCAATAATAAATTAAATGATTACAAAGTTCAACATTCGGGTCGTAGTGAATGTCAGTCATGTATTCCAAGAACACCACGCTAAAAGATAGCGTTATTTGTAAAGATTACAAGTTTTTTCCGTGGATTCGGGCACAATCAAATATTTGTTTAATATGATAAGCATCGCAATTTAATTGCTATTCTATGTAGGCTGCTAATAATGCGTATTTTTTAAGTGGTAAAGTAATGTTTAGAACGACCAGCATATATAGGTCATCTTGGCCATAAGTAAACTTTACGCGCACATATCAGCGTGAAATTGCAGCATCATGCTGACTGTTTCCTAAGGCGAGTGACGAAAATCCGATTGACTTTTAATCAAGGTTAGGTGATCCACTTACTATCAGGAAATGTGTGCTAATTTGTAAACTTACTTGTATAAAAAATCTGGTGCTGGTGTTACTACAAACTGCTATTGCTGCTGCAGCAGTCGTAAGAGACAGCAGAGGAAAATTAAAATAGGAGAGGAGAAGCAGCATCTTTCTAACTACAACTCAAATATAATAATTAAAAACCGCGGTTTCTAAACTGCCTGCTAAGTGGCAACTATTAGGCAACCTATGGGCCTATTTTCAGCAGTGGAATTTTGATTTTAAGAATTATTTCGGATATATTATCGTGTTAGATAATTAAAAAAGAGAAAATACAATCGAACTGATCAATGACTTTCTTTTTTGAAGGTGTTTTATATTTACGACAAACGGACGAGTTGATTTCATAATATAGATTTAAAAAAATCTTTCACGTTTATAAATATCTTTTGTTTATAATTTAATAGTAAGAGTTCTGTCTCTTGATTGACAAAGACAAACTTGCGGGCTGTGTTGTTTAAAGAGGACAGACGTGCAAAATGATTCGATTATTTGCGTTCTTTACTCTATTTGTTTTGGTAAGTGGCGGTGAGAAAAGGTGAAATTTGTTTTTTTTTTTACTTTTGTTTTTACACTCTGTGTCGTTAATGGTAGCAAAAATATCAAGTATTAATGTTTATTATCAACAAAGAATTTCAATAATTTTTTATATTTAATTAAAAATTAGTCAGGTATACTAATTATAGAATTTAAATTTTAAAAATAATGCTTTTATTTAAAAAATAGATCACGGTTATAATTACGATCTATTTTTAGTCTATTATTGTTGTAATTTATCTGCAGTGTTATACTACAAATAGGAATGGAAGTGTAAAAAAAACGTATGGAAGTATAAAATAAGTTGTAATACCTTGTTTTATTAGTCTTATTATATTTATGTGATTTTGCAGTTATTTAAATTGCAGGCGACGGAGGCTGATGTGCTTACTCAAGAGAGAAGCAGAGGGGCAACTCTTGTAAGTTCAGGCTTAATAAAAAAACATAATATATAAACTCTTACACCTGTCATCCAGAGGGTAGGCAGAGGTTACGAACTTCTATTTGACATGATCCCGGCCCACCTTTCTCGCTACTTTTACATCCATACTTACATAGTATTTTTAATTTGCCCCATGTTCAATATTTCGCTGATTTGGTTAATAAACTTTCTTCTTAGGATTACCGACGCTGTTACTCACTTCTACAATATTAATTTACTTTGTCACTCTTTTCTAATTTTTTCTTTCTATTGCCTAAAATACCATAGAATCGTTTGGTAGCACCTTATCACACAATTTTTCACTCTATCATTTAGAGTCACCCCTAACATACTTCTTCGTGATTGCATTTCTTCAGCATTAACTTTCATGCTTTTCCTACTACATCCAACTTTAACTACCAAACATTAGAATGGGGACTAACAAAACATAATGAATTGTTAGAAGTGGCCTATTTGACACATTCTAACTGTTCATAATAGTGCTATATTTACTCTGTATTCTGCTTACACTCAATTTAAAATATTATTACATTATTATGAAATTAGCTTAAACTGTCTCTCCCTCAATCATGATTGATCGATAGCTTGAGTTTCGCGTTCATTCTTGTACGAGTCAAGCTCATCTTTTTATCTTCACTTACGCCTGTCGTTTTGAAATAAAAAGTAAATAGAAAAATAAAAGAAATATTAATGGTATTTGTAGAAAACGTAGACATTTAGTCCTCTGGCCTATTTTTTTTTGAAATATTTAATATTCGTAGAATAGAATAGAATAGTTGCTATACATCACATATAATTCTTATTGAAAGTCATTTTTTACTTTACCACTGTTTCGGAAGAACTTTTGTCTTGGGAAGCCAGCCAGAAGAACCAGCAAGAAACCCAGCGGGACTTCTATTAAAAATAAATTTTATAATATGAAAGGTTACAAACTAAACACAATGTTTGTTTTAGAAACAACTTGGAAGCGACTAGCTAATTCCCAGGGGTTTTTATCAACCATGTATTATAATAACTCTTTTTATATAGTTTTTGTTTAATTAAATATTTAAACTTGGTAATAGAGAGACCTTGTATATTTTCTGGGACTTTGTTGTAATAGCGTGAACATGGCTTCAATAATGAATTATCACTCTGTGGAGTCGAGACACTGGTATCACTAGCTTGTGTTTGTTCCTAGTGTTTACAGAGTGTATATCACTTTTTTTACTTAAACTAACTTTATTTCTATGAACATTCATTAAATTTTCGTAAATATATTAAGAGATCAAGATTAATATATTTATTTCTTTAAATTTTCTCCAAAAGACTCGGTTTAGGTTGTAAATAGCTCTTATGGAAAATAAAAATAGACCATAATTTAGTACAATTTAGCACAACATAGTTCTTTTTCTAATGGGCATGGGAAGGTGAAATCGATTCAGTAGATTTTTATTGACATGTGTTATGCATTATCGACAGTTATAAAAATTTTACAATATCGACAAATAATTTTCTTAGCGGTAAAGGTAATAAGTAATAAAGGTGACAAGCACACAGTCCACTTGATGGAAAGTGGATGTATCGGCCTACAGACACCTACGCCTATTCCTATAGATATAACTTGGAGAAAGTCTCTCACAACCTTCGATTTTAATTTCAAATATGATATGATATGATATTGATCATTTTTTGTTCAATATCTCATATTCTATCTATTGGTAAGTAACCTCTGCTCTGCAGCTCATGAACATTTTACAACTTTTTGTTTTATAATTGCCTGTAATTATAGGTACTACATATTGACATATTACATCTTATTGATAGAAGTAACTAAATAAGTGGTGTCTACTGGAACGGAGAAAATACATCTTTTTATAAGTTACTACAGTAATTTTATCATAATTTATTAACCCACTTACAAACAATCTCATAAGAGACAATTTTAATGACTTTAACTTAATCAAGCTAAGTTGTGAGCCTGTACGTACTAAATAGTGAGTCCTCGAAATAATATTGCTAGCACATAAGTTGAAATTTTTGACAACCCATTCAGACCTCCTTCGATTCGTACCGGAAATCGTAAAAGAATATATTGAAAACAGGAAGTTAAGATCGAACAAGTTAATACTTACTTGTCCTGTTATAGTTTATTTCTATATTGTTTATATAATTTATTTCCTGTTGGCGAAATGAATCAAAATATTTTTGGCATCTAATAGCAATGATAATACTGTCATAACAATGCTTAGAAGGAGTAAGTTACTGAAAGTATGTGTTTAATGATCACACAAATACACCTATAATAATGTTGAAGCTAACTAAATATTTAATAGCTTTGTTAGCTTACAGCGACAGTTAAAATGATCAATTTGAAAAGAATAAAAAACGTAAGTTTTTAGATGTGTTTTTCTTTACTTCATAAACGAGCTCGGAAACTTCTATCGTTTATGAAAACGTCTCTGAATAAAATATTTTGTCGTTTGTCGTACCTCAACGCTAGCGTTGATGACACTTTTAATGGCACCAAGGAATATAGAAACTTACTATATAAAAACATTTTTGTAAATGTAATAGATTTATTACGAGTTACTTTAAATCGTGGGATTGAGTTAGAAGTTTGTTAGATAATACGAAGTGGAAAACTGTTCTTTAACTAGACTTATAAAATAAATCAACATCAGCGAGCAAATAATTCACGATTGTAGACTAAGTCACTTTCAAAGTTAGGACTTCACACACAGGGGATTACAGGTGTGACGTCCTAACTTTCTTGATCTTGATCGTCTGATATAGGCAGAGTAGATTTAATAAATAATTATATTGTAAATTAGTTTTTTTTAAGGAAAGTCCCGTTGAGTTTCTTGCTAGATCGTTCCAGGACTGAGCTTTTTTCTGAACCAGTGGCGATGCCTTAATGACTTTCAATAAGTATTCTTGTTATCTATATTGACTAAAAGCGATATGAATTGAACATTGAAAATTCAGATGACGAAGGTGTAAGGTGGTAAGCCTATTTATTACTTATACATTCAAGAACCCAACATCAAATATACTAGAAAAGTACACGGTTGACACATTCTATTTTGTTAAACGTCCCACATAAACATATACCTATAAGTTCCAGACTAACATAGGTCAAAGATGTAACAAAACCCATAGTCTACTGCTGAACATAGGCCTCCCCAAGAAATGCCACATAGCACAGTGTTGAGCGCCCTGCATCTAACGACTTCCTGCATATCTTAATAGGTCGTCACTTCATAAGTGGGGGGCCGCCTTAAATTTCGCCTACCAGTACGAGGTCACTCGAAAACATTTCTTCCCCATTGTTTTTCTGTCCTTATAGCTTCTTCAGACTCCCTAATATGAAAAAAAAAAAAAAAAAAATATATATATATATATATATGATTGTCCAATTCGTCAGTTAGTATTTTAGGTCTGCCATATTCATAAAACAAAAGTACATTAAAGTTTGTAAGAATTACTTCGCACACATCCTCTCAAAAAAATAAAATGATGTGTCTTTGAAGAGCACCTCCAGCCCTGAATACGACGTGTTTCACCTCTATATGAGGCATCCTCAGGTGATGTAGACTTTTTGGTGGCTGACCTCTAAGATTATCTTAAGACACATCATTTTTTTTCAACACGCACTGGGGCAGCGCGGCGGACATTTCCTTGCCCTAAAATCCTCTCAGGGATGAGAGGAGGCCTGTGCCCAGCAGTGGGACGTATATAGGCTGTAACTTTACATCATTTTATTTTACTGAGTGGATTTAAGCGAAGTAATTCTTACCAACTTTAATATAATGACCTTCCGCGAAGTAACGCTAGATTCTATTAATTATCACAAAAGCACACTTAATCGCCAGAACAACTAAGGGAAGCAGAGTCAAAGAGCCCGGATGTCCAATACTGCGATTGCCAATAGCCATTCCATCTACGAAACGTACCGATTACGATAAATATTACTATGCGAAAAGCGCATAGGTACGTAAGTATAATAAGTGTAATAAAGGCCAGGCTATGCGAGATATTTAGGCTATCATTGCTCAGTGGTATGCCAGCAAACTGTAATAGTATATTTCATTACGAGTGCGGAAAGCCTGTCATTGCAAAGAGTTCCGACAAATGTCTATCCGTGCCGAGGCGCAGCCGAAGGTGAAGGTTGACAGTGGAAACAAGTTGCAATGACGGTTCCGCACGTGATATCTTAATATGCTGTAACTGTAACGATTAAATCCACTGCTGAACTGCCTCCCACCCCACTCCCATAGGGTCCGTCATAGGGGATATTTGCCATAGTTGCCATGCTTATCAAGCAGGTTGAAAACGTTTTTTATTTTTAGTTGTTAGTAAGGAGACGTTTCTCTTTATCTCTTGTTTCAGTCGGACAACTCTTACAACACCAACGAGACCACGGGTAGTGGATATTCTACACCGCCACAACACGGTGTAACGTCTGGTGTGAATTCGATTTTCGATTTTCGATTATCTTCACGCACAATCCCTAACGGGGTAGCCAGAGAGAACAGATCGCCAAGTGTCACGATCCTTACATACCTCTTTCGCTTCTTTCAGGTTCATTAACTTCTTCATACATGCACGTCTAGGTATCCGAGTACTCTTGACCCTCCCCTCTTCGAGCAATTTGCTCACATGGTCTTCGAAAGTTAGTCTCGGTCTACCTCGACACCTTTTAATATTTACTTTCGCTCTATATATTTTCTTCACCATTCGGTCTTCACTCATTCGTTCAACGTGCCCAAACCATTGGAGTACGCCCCTATCAATTTTTGTGATAAGGTCATCTTTCAATCCTGCCATATTGCGAATCTCTTCGTTTCGCTTTCGGTCGCTATGGTAACGCCACACATTTTACGAAGAGATCGCATCTCCACTGCATTCAACTTGCTTTTATGCTTCTTCTGGCATACCCAGATTTCGCTGCATTATAACAAAGTCGGTACCAACACTGCGTTATATGTTGCAAGGCGTGCACTTGCCTTTTTACTAATGCATTCAGGGCACCATTGACTTTGTTTCCGGCAGCGACACGCCTATCCACATCTAAATCACATCTTCCATCCCGGCTGAAAGCACTCCCCAAGTATACAATTTCATTTACCTGTTCTAGACATTCGAGATGATAATACCGCCATGTATCGGAAGCCATAATATTTTCTAGCTTTTTCATACAGGTCCTTTACGATACTCACGGGACGAAATAAGGGCAATAGAATTTTTTACGTCTCTATTAAACGTTAGCCGTTCTTCTAAGCTTAGCCTTCTAGGTCTGTATTGTAGTAGTTGTGTGTAAAAATATGTATACATAACCATTACGAACATCTTCTCTTCTTTTCTTACAACTAACTGCTGGATATAAACTCGTCCAAAGATGCGCCAAATGAGATGTCTTTCTTGGAAGAGTTACCGATACTCTGCATTACGTGAAAAGACGTGCTAATAAGTGATGAAACCTTGGCGAAGTTAATACTAAACCTAATATTAAAGAAATTTTAAAAATTGTTATTTTTTTATTTTTCTGTCATTTCAGAAACCTATATCAGCTTGTTGTGAAATTCCCGAGCTAGGAGATCCAAAGCACTTATCCGAATGCTCAAATCCTAGACCCATGGGCCCGGTAAGTATGTTCCATAACATAATGCAAAGTTTCAGATGTGTGTGAAATTATCGGAAATCATTATCATATTTATATTAAATAAATACTTATTTATTTATATTCTTAATCGTGAATTACTACTGAAAGCAATCTCAGCTATTTTACTTTGCCAGGTACATGTCATTAGAATTAAATTTAATTAAGTCATGATATAAATATACAAATGATATAATAACAAAGTGAATAAAAAATAAAATAAAACGAAAATCTTCATTTTCTTCCTCAATTAAACATTTTATGTCCAGGTAATACGGTTTTACGTCATTGTAGGTATTTTTTTTTCTTTACAGAACTGTTGAGAAAAATATTTAAAGAAATTAATTAAATATGCAAACCAAAAATTGCAATTTTGATTCTAATCAGATCACAATACAATAATAAATTCGTATACGTCATTGTACGGGGTACACATTTTGTTTTATTTGCGTTGTATTTAGGAAAAACATTCATTTCAAAAATTTAATAAATATGTAAACAAAAAATTGCAATTTAAATTATATTCTCACAATATAATAATAAAATCCTTACAAAAATTAATTACGCAAATTATTATGAAATAATTCATTAGCCTTAACCTTTAAATACTACGTAACATGATACGGTTGTTACTTTGTGTTATTAAAACTCGTGAAACTATTGGGTTTCGTCAAGCTAAACTACTTTTAAGATATTTAATATTGATAACTTTTTTCTTAATCAAAACAAAGATTAATTAAAACACTTATACTTTTACTTTTTTAACATAGACATAATGAATGAAATTTGAAAAAAGTTTGGAATAATTCAAAAGTGCACGCCTCATAATCTCATTTGATAATATAAAAAGAAAAATACCTCTTTTTCCATATTTGAGACGAAAGAAAAGATCCATAAGAATATTTTTTTTTTAGAAAAGTACGAGTTATTTTTTACATTTTCATTAATTACAATTAAACGAGACCAAATTACTCAGTGATTTTTAAAAGGAACCTGTGCGATGAGGTTCTAAAACTAATAAAAAAAGAATTATTTTGATACATTAATTCTAAAGACCATAATCGTGCGCCATCCACACATACAGACATCCGGACAAACTCGAAATTTTATTCAATCATTTTTTTTGTACACTATATAGAGAAAATTACTTTTAAAAATAATAGAAACATGAAAACGAGTGATTTTTCTCGACATATGTGTGTTTTTATTATTCTAAAAGTGCAATAGTAAAAAATTAAAGACATTTTAAGCTCAGAAAATGACTGGATTTCTATTACGTGAGAGTAGAGCACAACCACAACGCTTCGCTTATGAGGCGTGCAATGAATGTAATACATAATTCATCCATTTTAAATTATATATATTTTTATTTAATAATGGTACCTTCACCTGGGTATGGGTACCCATTAACGTGGCGATATTTAGATTCGAGATAGTCAAAGACCATTCATTTTACCACTTTATCGATTTTATTCAAAAAACGATTCAAAGTTTTTCGGAATATACCTTTCTAGCTATGCTCTCTATCTGTTCGTGTATAACTCGTACGAATTAACTTGAGACCTGGGCCGATGACGTAATTGTCAATGTACGGTGTGCAAAATAATGCGTCGTAATATTTTTTTATTTGAAATTTTTGAGATTTGCATGAGATTATTAATAAAAACAAAATAAAATGTTCTGGCAAGGGGTGAAGTAATAAGTGATATACTGTTGCCATTTTTTATATTTTAAATATTTATTTTTTTGTAATATATAAAATATTATTTTTAGTTAACGCGTCAAGGAAGGACAAATAAATAAACATACACACTTTCTCATTTATAATATTATTAATTTATTTATTACACACCTTAAGAAAAGTCCAAACCAAACAACAAACAATTAACAAAAATATCGAACTAGAGTCGAGACGCGTATCCGTAACAAAAATGCTATCGGTACTGAGCGCGCACGGCCAGCGCGGGACGCGGTGCGGGGAGTCGGGAAGGGGGTCGCATTCCAGCGGAGTCTCAAGTTAATTCGTACGTGTTGTAGTTCCTAACACTCGGTTCCACCATACCGAAGATTAACGCGAACAGACAGATAGACAGACAAAAAATTTTTTGCCTTCCTCCTTAGCTGAATAAAAAGTATTTATTTGGTTATTACTAGAGATGAGTCGAATGTGGATTTCACCGTATACGAATATTCGGCCGAAAGTTCGGTAAAACTTTTACCGAACTGAATATTCGGCAGAATCACCTCGATACCTAACCAATTTAAGTCGAAACTTGTTACCATAAAGCGCGCGGGAAGAGCGCTGGGCCCTGCCCCCCGCTCCCCCGCCATACCTGACATGTTATTGCTTATTGCATCCTCTAGTACTGAGAAAATTGCCGGCACATGCTTATGTTTTGACTACTTTAGTGAGAAAAAAAGTATGTCGGTGTGTTATTCTTAGTGAAAACTGATAATTATATAATAAAATGAGTGACAGGAGATCTACTAATTGGACTTATTTTAGAGAAACTAACGACAAAAGTAAAGTGAAATGTACTAATGTAATTTAATTTTTCTTTGTTTGATTAAAAAAAAATTAATAATAATGATATTGATTAATTTGCAACCTTCCGCTAACTAAATACAATGATGTGTCTTACCTGGATTGAAGAGCACCTCCCGCCCTCCCTCAATTGCGTGCACTAATTCCGTCACCACTAGTCCCAGCATCACTACTGACAACACCACTATTCCAGGAAAGACACACCATCGACGATAATACGACACGTGTTTCGCCTCTACACGAGGCATCCTCAGGTGATGTAGACTCTACGACGGCTGACCGCTAAGCGGTAACACATCATTGTAATTAGTTAGCGGAAGGTTGTAAATTAATCAATATCTTTATTATAATGGATTTTCGCAAAGTAACGCCTGACTATCAATTATCTAAAAAAAATTGTCAAGTTTTCTACTCGCTATAATAGGAAATAAATCTACAGTACCTCTAAAATATAACGCTATACAAGTAGATTTAACCCATAAATAAATATACTTTCAACAGTCAAATTATGAAAGACATGGCATTACTCAATTCGTACATTTCGATTCAGTGGACACTTTGAGTACAACTTTAACGAATGTTCGGTGATTTAGCCGAATATTCGGCTGAATACGAATATTCGGTAAAGCTGCTGAATATGTATGCCGAATACCGAATATGAAACGAATATCTCTCTAGTTATAACAGGCACTTAAAGTTTATTAATATGTATAGATTCTATTCTTGCTCTTCTATTCTATTATTGCAGTGTAACGACGTTCAGTGCGTATTTGAGAAGTCGGGATTCCTAACAGACAAAAACACTTTGAACAAAGAAGCGTATAAGAAACACCTCCGGCGATGGTTAGAAGAGCATAAAGGCTGGACCTCAGCAGTTGAAAAGGCGATTACCGACTGCGTGGACAAAGACTTGAGGCAGTATCTCGATTATCCCTGTAAAGCGTATGATGTGTTCACTTGCACTGGAATCGCAATGTTAAAGGTATAATTATATTTGACGACACTAATAATATATATTAATCAAATCTATTAAAGTGTTGTTCAGAGCGTATTACACACACATTCATACATTTCACTTTATTTTTGTTATCAGTTTCTCTAAAATAAATCTAATTTGTAGATCTCCTGCCACTCATTTTTACTGTGCTCACGAACAGAGCATTCAACTTAAATATCATTGATAATGTTGCAATTTTATAATTATTATAATATTCCAATTAAATTATGAAATATGAAACAGAAAGAAACCTTCATAAAATGTATTTACAAAAATTATTTCTGATATTTTCGAAAATACATTTTACTTTCAACAAAAACGATGGTAAAGTAGTGTAACTTTGTTCTTTAACCATTCCTGAAAACATTAAACTTACAAACAGTAACAGTACAGTACAGTACAATCCACTGCTGGGTACAGACCTTCTCTCATTTCTAAGAGTGTCATGAAGCAGGGTTAATCCGCCGCCACGCCGCCTAAGAACGTGATGGTGGATTTCGCGAAATATTTTATTTCAAACAAGTAGATTTCCTCGCGGCTTGTTTTATCCCCATCGAGCAAGTGGTCAATTAGTACATGAAATTGCAATAAGCAATTTCGTTACTAATGGCGGGAATCGAACTCGGGCGTATTAAATTTATTTAGTACTAAGCCCATCAGCTATCACGGCTCTTTCCTGACAGTGAGACAATCAAAGGTAAAGGAACTCTAGTTTTTGACTGATTTCTTCATTCTGTCCTATTTTTTTAAAGTATGTTGGTAGATGAAACGTAGCTTACTTATATATACACGCATACGTATTAATATCCTTGGCATATGAAAACGGCGTCTCAGTTAAACGCCTTCGCTACAGGATTCAAGATAAAGCAATTAATTAAAATTCTTCCTTTATTTAAAGTTTCTTATTCAAACATTGTATATTAATATCGTTGTTTTTTAATCACATACTTGGTGATGAAGGAATAAATCTAGCTCGTATATGTCTGAGAAGCAAAATATTTCGAGGTCACGTAAAGTTCGCAATACGCACACCAGCACAGCGGATTAACAACTCAAAAATGAGAGAAGGTTTGTGGCAAGCAGTTCGACGAAAATAGCTTGAACTTTATTTAAAGTCAGGGTTGACAAGCTCTGGTCGTTGGCAATGGTACGGAAAGCTGTTGGCATTAAGTTGGTGGCAGTCAGTTATATGTCGATACAATGATAATAATAAAGTATCAATAAACAACTGTATATAAGCCTCTTTCCTCTTGAATTTTGCACTGCAATCCGCCTGCTAAACGTGACAATAAAGATAAATCTTCTCTGCAACAGGAGAAGGCCATGTTCAGCAGTGGATTTTCAAGGGCTGACGGGGAAGATAAATTCAGCAGAAGTGGCTAGACACATTGACCCGGATCCACAAAGGACCTTGGTCTTTTTCATTCTTTAGGAAAATCACAAGTGAATTTAAATGAGTTTTTTACATAAATGTACAAATTAAATATTACCAACTTCGCTTTCCGCGAAAAAGACAACAGATAAACAATAGAAATGTTCATATACTCGTATGACTCACGGGACAGTGAGACGGTTAATGAGAAAAATAACTGAGATTACGTTGTGTTTATTAAAGTAACCATAAACTTGTTTATGCAGCAAATTAAATATGGAATATAAACCAGATTAAAGCAATGGGTTAACCATAACAATTATATTCTATGAAAAAAAAGTAATATACTTAATAATGGTGTATATTTTATACGTGGTAGAGCCATGTTGCAGTTATAATAGTAGTATAGTTGTAGCACCAATGGGTCGGCTCGACCGGTGAAGGACCACTCTCTCACAGAATACCAGCGTAAATTTGTAGCTTAATGCTGCTGTGTTTCGTATATTGAGTGTAGAGAACCAATAACCCTTTTTACTGGAAACGAGGTATTCTATCTTAGTCCTCACGGGTGACAACGCATCTGCATTTTGATTCGTAATCGACGATAGATGTAGATGTCCATGGGCCGCAGCAACCACTTACCATCAGGTGAACTATGCGCTCGTTTGTCACCCTATCTTATAAAAAAAGATGTAACCGCAGAAACCCGCATATCAGTTTGAAACATGTAAACAGTACTGAATGTTAGTTCAGACAATTGGACCAGAAAATCAATAATTCTGTTTAATAATAATTTGGCATTGTTTGATTTTCCAACTTGGGTGGTCCCAATAATTATATTTTCAGTTCAGTATCACTTGCTGCAAGTCCATAAACAAGCATATTAAATATAGATTGATAATTTAAAGTCACATAAATTTCTATTAAAGCAAGATTAATTTTAGAATATCTTAGATATATTTTAGAGTTATATAAAATGATTGTGGCGCTGCAGGCCGCGGGTCCAAATTCCACACGTAGTGTTTGTTTGGTCTGCAAAATGATTATTCTAGATCTGGATGTTTGTTCATATACAATTTTGATATACAAAGCGCCTCCACAATACAAGAGAATGTGGTAATATGATTATTGTACTCTTTCATTTCCCGTTATTTTAAAAAAAGTTGTTCCCTCAAATTATTCATTAGTGTGACAAAATCTTTGCTAGAACATCTTGAGTAAGCAAAACTAGATAAATTACAAATGTACAGACTGTTATCAAAACAAGCAAACATTTTCTATACAATTTAACAATGAAAACAAATTTACTAGTACATTATTACATTCGTGTAGTGTTCATGTTGTATTCATATGCAACGTCGAAAGGAACAGAATTCTAAAAAAATAAAGCTTGTTTTGTTTCGAAATTCAAAATGAAGCCAACGTCTGTTATCTTACTCTGACACATAATTACGTGATAGCTATAGTACAAAATACAATTTAATACAATGCTGACAGAAGGTCGACTCTACATCTTTGTTAAACATGTTTCGGAATATATAGTAAACCCTGCTAAGCGTGGCAACTATGGCTAAATCGTCCATATGTGGCAATCTATGGCAGAAGCCTATGTACAGCAGTGGAATTTTATAAGCTAAAATGGATGGATGGATGGATAGAAGAATATTTTTTTTACAGATTTAATCGTAACATTAAATCAAATTATTTTATATTCTCGGTCAGACTGTGGTGACTGGTGATCGTCGTTTCGATCGGGGGGGAGGGGAGGGGGGTTAAATACCAAGTGATTAGTATTAACTAGTTAGTGATTTTATTTTCAGAAATGCCCAAATGATTTTTGGAAATGCTGACCGAAAATGTCTGACAACCATGTTGAAGATGATTAAATTTAAAAATACAGTAAAATATATACGGACAAAATTTGTTGTTTTATTTTTTTGAGTTTTAATTCCTTTGAGTCTTGAATATAATATGGAGTACCTGGATAGACGACACTAGAATAGAAAAGGTGGCCACCACTTGCTTGTACTGGATAAAATTATTATTATGACTTAAACAACAACATTTACCAAGTAGTGTAAAATAATCAACTCCCCGTATCAACTCAAGGATGTCGTTAGAGATGACAGAGGGAGATGAAACAGGAGACGGACAGCAGTATCGTTTTGAAAATAACTAAAAATATTTAAAAAATGCGGGTGGTAACTATGAAAAATATATTATCTTATATAAAGCAATCAATCAATGGCGCAGATGTTCAGCAGGTATTTTTGTTGCGCTCTACGGTAAATCGAAACGCAACTGTAACAAATTTGCAGGGGATCTAAATATAAATCAGAACGAACAAGCACGATCGATCGTAGTAGTTTAATACTTTATGATATTATATTTGCTTTTGCCTTTATCCTTCAATAAATAAATTTTATTGCATATTTTTAAACTTTCTAAATAATATCCAAACACGATTTAAATCCAATTTTTAATTTTTGAATTCAGTTAAAAAAACAGCTATAATCATCACCAAAGAGGTCCTGCCTATTTTGGGTCAGGATTTTCAGCAAATATTTGATAGGATTCAATTAGTGAATTTTGAATGAATTATAGAATCACTAGTAGGATATGTTTGTGCCTAACAGTCGAGATGAATGTGTAATAAAATGTTGGCGGGTATGCATCCATTGCTGTTCGAGTGAATTATATGGGGAACGAAAATATTTACAAACTGTGCGACATTCTACTTTAATACTCAAAAATAACAATGCATCTGGAATCTCCTTTCTGATTTTTTTAATATAGAATAATCACATAAACATGCGAGCACACAGCCCACCTGATTATAAGTGATTCCTTTTCTGTAATAAGTGATTCATTTTCTTAAATTGTAGTGTTTCGTTCTAATATATTCCTGATCCTTCGAATGTAAAACATCGAAATTTTGAAAATAACCAGACAAAATAACCAACCACCCACACGTCTTCATCCACTCGTGTCGAATATAATCATAAGAAACATCAGATAATATTAGAAACTGATGATAAGTGGATATACATCTACATTTATCCTTGATTAAGTATCAAAATGCAGATGTGTTGTCACTCCTAAGGACTAAGATGGAATATCTTGTTACCAGTAAAAAGGGACTCCGGTTCTCTACACTCACCATATGAAACACAGCAGCATTAAACTGCTATTTTACGCTGTTATTCTGTGAAACTGTGGTCCAACCCCGGTCGAGCCAACCCATTCGTGCTGCAGCCATAATAAAGCTGCAAAGCTCCTTGCCATAAGACAAACTTTAAATTCATTTGTTACTTTGTTTATAAATAAAACAAACTGTTTCACAATCATTTAAATTTGCTGAATTTCCGTATTTCGTAAAACAATAATTGCTTTATTGTATTCGAAGCACTTTTCTAAATAAAACAATAAAGAAGGCCAATGACAGCGTCCTTTTTCTAATTAAAGATACAATCCAACAACAAGGTACAAGGAAATCAGCGTTTAGGTAATTACGTATAGAATTGAATAAAATTAAATTGAGATTTAAATGAGATTACGATTGATACATTTTTTATTAAATTTAAAATCAACTGGGTACATCATCACTTTATTGTCTGTCTTTTTCATTCCGTAAGTACCCATAGGCCATAAGAAATATAATTAATGTCAATACTCAATGTCGGGGACAAAACAACAAATCAACAAGTATAAATAAAAATTAAAATTTATGTCTGTAATTTTAAAATAACCATTTTAGTGATCTCAGAGGATTATTGATTATTAGTTAGACATGTAACCATTTCTACCTATTTAACCATTTCTAAAATGTTGTTTCTCTGTCTGTCGTCCAGACTATTCTTGGGAGTGGCTGATTATAAAGAGACTTCACGAACAGATAGGGAGCATGCCAGGAGTGATCTAGGCTTTGATTTTAACTGCAAAACATCATTCAGGTCATTGATGATTGTCTTCTTAAAATATAAATTTATACAAGTAAATGAAATTGACTATTTGTAATGTCAAAAACAGCATTTTTTAGTGCTTGTGAAAGTACATACGGTAGTTAAAACAAAAAAACAATTTGTGAAATTTTTGTCCGTCTGTTTGTTTGTTCCGGCTAATCTCCAAAACGACTGGATAGTTTTTCCACGAGATTTTTACTGGCAGATAGTTGATTTTATAAGATGTAACTAGGGAAACTTTTATTATAGAAAAAAAAATTAGGGTTTTGCTCAAAAAAATTAAAACCCATGAAATCCAATCGTAATAAATTCCACGCGGGCGAAGTCGCGGGGAACCGCTGCTGATAAATGACATTAATAGATGTCAACCGGGTGAAGCAGAAGATGGTGCTAGCATTTAAATAACCCTAATGACTACTTCTCTATGAAGAAGTTTGGCATCATTAAAATCTATACATAATTCTCTACTCTGTGGTCTAAACAAAGGTCAGGTTTTACTTCATTACAAAAAGATTTAAAATAACAAAAAAATACCAAGAGGATGTCGGCAGCGTGAAAATCACAATTATTTCTATATATTACTCGAAATTATTTACGTAAAAAGATAAATTATATTCACACAAAAACTTTCCTTAAAATTTTATAATACTAATATTATATAATATACTAAAATACTAATAAAACACTGGAAAATCAATCAACACAATAACATTCACACGAAAATGGCGTAAGAAATGAACGTAGATTATAAATAAATATCCATAGACTAAGTGACTTTTATTCCACTAGAGGATAGAAAATTTCATATTGATTCTATAATGCCAAATTTCTTCATAGAAAAGTAATACATAATTAATGGGTTAAAGTGCTGTGGGTGGGTGCGGTCACATTTGAACTCTTGAATTTTGACGAAAAATCGATCGAGGAGCGGCGTTAAACAATCAACTACCCTATATATTCCGTAGGTGTCATAAGAGGTGACTGATGTAAATTAAAAAGGCATCAACGTCGTCCTAATAACAACTCAAAATAGTTGCGGCAACCAACCCGCCTACGCGGCCATTATTGTCATGTGAGGCAGTCCATGGAAGAATATAAATTGTAATATGAAAGACTATTTACTGAAATATAAATACAGCGCTAAAATTTTATCTCCATATAAGGATCTTCTTCTGTGTCCATAAATTGCCACAAGGACAAACATCCAAACCCTATTCTGATTCGGTTCCTTAAGAAAAGAAACATCTCAGCACATTTTATAACTGATTGCGGACCATTAATACACAAACGTAATACTCATCTGGGAAACTATGTACTTAGCCCAGAAGGAGTCAAACTGCTCACAACAGCTTTTTTATAGACTAAGGGTTACAAACGAGCACACAGTCCACCTGATGGTAAGTGGATGTTGTGGTCCATAGACATTTTCATTTATCCTAGATTAAGAATCAAAACGCACATGCGTTGTCACCCTAAGGACTAAGATGGAATGCTTCGAAACACCTTCAATTCATTAATGACGTAGCCATAGCAGCGATCACAATAGATCTTACAGGGCGCAGTGGTCTTTCTAGATCTGCATAAATGATTGCAAAAATTAAAAATACATACATAAACACTCACGCCTGTCACCCAGAGGGGTAGGCAGAGACTACAGACTTCCATTTGGCACGATCCTGACACACCTCTCTCGCCTCCTTCACATCCATACACCTACGCATGCATGCTCGTCGGTTAAGGGTACTCCTAATATGGCCCGTTTTCAATAAATCGCCAATTTGGTCGATAAATTTTCGCCTAGGACGTCCCTTTCCGACTCTGCCACTCACTTCTGCAACATAAATTTTCTTTGTCACTCTTTCCTCATCCATTCTTTCCACATGACCAAACCACCGAAGCATTCCTTTCTTAATCCTGGTCACAACATCATCTTGCAAACCACACTCTTCTCTTATCACACAATTTTTCACCCTGTCATTCAGTCAGTTAAAAAGTAACATCCAAACCCGGTACAATAATTTTTCGGTGATGGAAACACTTGTTTTAGGATTTGAACTCGCAGCTTTCCGCGCCGCAATCCAATACCTATCCACTGCGTCAACGAGCCAACAAACTTAAAAAAAAATACATATGCGATTTTTCTATCATTATAATTGAACAATTGTTTACTTAATAATAAATGCTAATGTCTCTAAAGTGATTATTAAATTACATTCACCGTGCGTAGTTAAGCACAGTTCATTGTCCTAACGTAATAATGCGTCAACATAATGCTCAAGGTCTTAACAGTACTTGACTCTAATTCGCACGACGTTTGATGATAGTCTGCCTTGAGGACATCCGATTCAGTACTATGACCATTATACGTTCAAGTAAGCGGTAACTTATAGCCATATAATGGTGAAATACTTCATAGAATCAGGCGTTACTTTGCGGAAATACATAATATTATAGTTTAAAAAAATGATTAAGATCCACGAGTAAATTTAAAAACTACAGGATTTATACGTTTCTTGCTGGGCACAGGGCTTCTTTCATATTCAACAGGGTTATGGAGCCACTTCAGTTCACTGGGCAGCTCTAGGCTGCTTGTTAGCGCAAATATTTTATTCATCGGAGATGTAGGTTTCCTCACGATATCTTACTTCACCGACAAGAACGTGGTAAGTCAAAAGTCCAAATCCGTTAAAAAAATCAAATTATTGGTGTCAGCGGAGATCGAACTCAGGATACTCGTTTCAAGAGGTAAGTGCACACCATTTCATTATGTGGGGACACGGAATGAAATCGTGGAAAACACGCACAACTTGATAAATTGGTATAACACAAAATAAATTGGTATTGGAAGTTGCTCTTATTTTTGTATGTGCACAATTGTCTACATCGTCTGTAATTCGAACCCATAATCGGGTTCTCAGTGTATTTATTTTCCATTTTCTACTTTTTAGTTGTAGCACCCACGGTAAAGTGTGTTGACAACCTGGTAGAATATTTAAAACAAGCTACCTACAGTCTTTGATTCCTAATTTTGTTTCAATTTACTTGGAATAAGTTTGTCGTATCTTAAAATTAAACACATCTTTAAATTTATTTATAGTTGTTCAATTTAAAAAGCTTCACGGCTCATTCCTACATAAAAATAATGCTAATGAAATTGAAAAACATCGTAATTATAAGAGAAGAGGCGGTTGGGTACTGCAAGCTGCATGGAATCCAATAACCAATAAAATGCTGGAAATTCGATACACACATACTCCCCGTGGTAAATTCGATAGAAAATGCAAAAGGTGCATCAATGGTACATTTTTTCGCAGCCATTTGACCCACTCTGCGCTGGATACGGTCAAGCGAAAGGTGCTGGCACTGGAAAGCCTCGGCCCAGAGATGGTACCAGTATTCCATGTGAGGCCAAACCTGCGCCTCGTAAAGTTGCAAGTGGTGTGCCGCCATGAAATACTGTACCGCTCTGCTTAGCATGCCAAACTTTTGGAGGCCAATTTAGCCTTCCTTTCTAATTATTCCTTGCCTAAGTTTCTTGGTGGATGCGTTACGATGGACGAGGCGTGACATTGTTGGCAGTTTCAGTATGTATATAACCACTTAAAAGTAATTTCATTAAAACCTGCCTGCGAAAACCAAAAGATTGTTTATTAGAATTATAAAGATTGTTTATCTTAGCGAAGAAGGTGATGCCCAACTATACCCGTTAACAATAAGCTAAGTATATTCATATCAAATCTATCTTATATCTCTAACTCAGTCATCATGTGATGCGAACTACCTTTTCTACACATGTATTGTTGAGGGTTTGACGATCCGTGTAGAGTTGGCATATAAGCAACTTGTATTAATTTTTATGTCGAGCAAACACATTATGCTACCGAGATTATCTGTCACAGTATGACTTTTAATATGGTAAGGCGTATCGCGAGTAATAACGCAAACATATCGCACCACAAATGTAGGTAAACATACAAGAATTTGTTATTAGAATGCTATGTAATGGCATTGTACGAAAACGCATGACCTTCATTTGCCATTCGATCACAATAATATGTCCTTCAGACCGAATTTTGGTCACGGTTGCCAGTCTCAAGACTTTTTTAAAACTGTTTAAAAAATAATGATGTCAAGGTATTAAGAGGAAATACGCGTTGTCTTTTCTCCATACAAACGCCTGTTTCCTCGCCTGTTTTCTATCTAGTTTAAGACCTTACAGCAATAATTTTTACAGTAAAATAAAGTGTATATCCTTCTTATTCGGTTTATGAAATTGGTCCAATATTGGAGAAGGAAATGGTAGAGAGTCCAACCTCGAATTATGTCATTTAACCAAACAATTTTTTTATGAATACTTGCATTAAAACCCGCATTTACTTTAATAGATTGAGTCAGTAAATATTACTTTTGTAAGAAATAAATTTGATCCAAACCCTAATAAACCACAGCAAGATTAGACACAGAGAACACTCTCCATCTCTTTCTCTCTTTCACACTCGAAAGTACAAGCCGACTTTGGAGAAAAAAAAAGGATAAAAAAGAATGTATCTTTATAAGGATGAATGCGAAATTATTAGAAGTCGGCTTGGTCTTTTAATAAATTGCGAACCCTATTTTGCCATCCTTAGGAGTGGAATTTTGCTCCAAATTTCCATGGGACCACCCAGGTCCTGATTAACCTTAAGTGCTGCCCTGGGTACTTGCGATACCATCCATACCATCTGGATTATTGGTGGTACACCACTATGCGATTTTAAAGAAGTTTTCTTCTTCGTACAACTTTCTTGTGGAATCGACTACCGTCAGAGATTTTTCCGGTCCGATACGACTTGGAACCTTCAAGAAATGAGTTTACTCCTTTTTAAAAGGTCGGCAACGCTTCTTCAATTCCCTTGGTGTTTCATGGGTCGCGGTAGTCCTTTAATATCAGGTGAGCCGCATCCTCATTTGGAAGCAAACGAGCATCTCCTTTAAAAAAATGTGTTTAAGTACCACTGCCTGAAACCACTATTGCCTGAAACTTTTGCTATATTATATAGTTGGCGCTTATAAGGTATACTGCGCTTATTTTTGGGTAAAGTAGAAAATGAAGGATAGTAATAATAATTAGACATTTTAATTTTGTGATTTCACGATCAACATGTTATAATAAATTTTATTTTAGACATTTCTTAATCATATTTTAAATCTCCTCAGCCTGTAATGGTCCCAGAGCTGGGCTGTTTGGTTTCAAATTACCCTATTTTCACAATTTATGTAGTCATTAGAGAAGAAGCTCAATTTCACAAAAGAAACATTTGAGTTTTTGAAGTGTTAGTAAAGTGTATAATAATAAAAATACGGTGAATGTTTTTAATAACGTTAAAAGCATACGTATGTATGTAATTACTCTAAGGTTAAAAGCCGTTTCTCGATTAGTCGATGTGACAGCGTCACAAAGTTTCCTTTGTTGAGATCTTACCGATGTCGATAGCGCTACCACTCTTAATTTATCAGATATTGAAACTTTAATTGCGGCTGGTAACGATTTCCAGTGCTTCAGCTTAAACAACAAAGCAAGTAATAATAATAATGTCCTTCAGATCGAATATCGGTCACAGCGGCCAGTCTCAAGACAAACGACAGGGTTATAGTGATGGCAAGCACAAGTGCACTCTCTATTATCACATTTATAGTAATCCGACACGACGGAAGAAAGATCAGGCGTAGGACCTACGGCTTTACTTACTTTCTGAGGTACCAAAATGAAACACTGCCAACTTAGTGAACTCTCCGTTGAGACTGGTCGCCATGATTCGTTCTGAAGGAAATTAGCAGTAGTTTCGCCGTATAGCGGCGGTGTACGGTTTGCCACTACGTATCATCGTGTAGGTGTCGTATGAGGCGACAGAGATGAATAAAGTATGACATGGACAGCGGTATCTTTCTGATGACAACACAAAATAATAAAAACATGGCAAATATTATAATGTAATGAACTGTGGCAAAAATACTTTGGGACACTACGTCCAATGGAGTCCTAGGCTTTGACATCAGACGAAGGAGTTGATGCAGATATGGATATACGATGGACTCATATTGAATCGCCTCCGAAAATAAGTCTTTGTTAATAATCTTCTTCCCGGTGTTCGCTTCTTCCCCAGTCCCCCCCAGATTCTCGCCTAACGGAAATATATTCTGGAAAGTTTCTCTCACATAAACAATCACTGAACCCTCAATACCGGTGCCCTCTCCTTCGATACCGCAAAGGCGTTTAAAAGTCTGGCACGACGACTTGCTTTACAAGCTGTATGAACTAAACGTGCCTGGTAGGCACATCGTTAGAGCCTTCCTTACCAACCGCTACTTTCATTATCTTGTAGAGGGAATTCGCTCCTCGAAGCCCTTCCTTATGGCTGGCCCCGTCCTTTCTCCACTGCTCTTCCCACTATTCACTAAAGAAGTCATCACCAATGACACGGCACTTTTAGTTGCTCACTACCAACACCCGCGTCCCTGGGTGGTTCTCACCACCCGGAACAACGAACAAAACGTGTTGGCCATCGGAGCTAGGATCCGTCACCTTTGTTCAGACGGCGGTTAGATAGCTCATTTGTAAAATGAAAAATAGTCGTATGGGAACACCGTTACGAAAGTAACGTTGGACAAATGTATATGATCATCATGCCTTCCCCTTTTTATAGCTGCCCTGAGTCCGATGATGCTGTGGAAGCCAAAAAGCTAACAGCACTAACATCACAGAATCATGAGAGAGTTCAATTCAATCACATGTTACTATTTTGTTACTTTTTTTGGTTGGATGGTTGCAAACCCAGAATCTTTTTTAACGTATTACATTCATTTATAATTTTATATAGGCACAGGAAAGTATCCGGAGATTGCAAAATGTAGTAGATTTATTTCAATTCATAGTTGGATACTTGCATGATTACCAAAAAGTATTTAGGTTTTTTGTGAAGGTTTTTTATTTATGATCTTATTGCATGAAATAATTAAATAAAAAACCTTCACATTATATTATATATATTATAAAGTACTTCATATCAAATAAAATTTGTTTTATACATTTTATCAAATTTAAAGTTATTTTAAATTACTGAGGCCTGATTCTCACACTGATTTCAAAGCCTGCCGTGGGGGCTGTCAACACTCGAAACATTAAAAATTTCAAATAGGCTTAACATAATAAAATCAATGGGTATAGCATTATTTAACATCTTTTATATTCCTTCTGGCTCAAAATAATCCAGTTCTTCGAATAAAAGGCACGTTCGCATCGACGAAAATAATCATCTATAGTGTACAAATCTCTTTTGCCAATTGTATTCTCATATAAAGTAACGAAAATATTCTGAAGTTCTGTATTATTGCAGCTAGAAAGAGTCCGTCATATTATCCTAACGCGTGTGATTTCACATGTCCTGCAATTGAAATAAATTTAATTTCTCTGCATATACTAGTTCTAAATAATATTTTTCTTCATACGTAATAAAATAGCACTTAAAGCCCGCAATTAACAATTTCATTGCTACTGGTACCGATCAAATTCGGTTTGCTTGCGAGTTGTAAATTTATAGGTAAACACTAATAACTTACATAGACTTTTCATAAGGCAATCTATGGGAAAGGCCTATGTTTAACACTAGATTTTCGATGAGCTGTTACAAATAAATAAATGAATACCTTACACCTTAAATTATGGCTTAGAAAAAACTTAAAAGTCTTATCATTATTTGAAGTTGATTATTTTGGCACAAAAAATATTTATTGCTTTCAACTCAAAATAAACAAGTACAATAATATTTCACCTCCTATTGACTGTTATTACATTAATTTATTAAGGCATGTAATAGCAACGTTATTATTATCATTATCATCAACACCATTAAAGCTCATCTTTAAGTCGACTGCAGAACATAGGTCTCTTCAGAGTAATAATAACACAAACCACGGAGTTGAGCCTGAGCAGAACTGCTATCTATTTCCTGTATGCGTTACACCCACCCTAACCCGTCTCTCCACTCCGCTTACCGGAACAAGGCTTCCACTCTAAAAAATTTATTTCTGCGGATATTGTCATGTTGAAGTTTATTGCGCAGAACCACACTCTTTTCGCTTGCTTGATACGCACCTCATCAGACATTATCATCATCATAATTGTTACAGGCCATCGAAAGTATGCTACTAGTGCTGAATACAGACCTCTTTATAGGTTGTCACACGTCACGTTCTTAAGTAAGCAGCATCCATTGACTCCCTGCATGTTTCATTAGGTCATAATTTTATTTAATGGGGGTTTGCCGTACACTACGCTTGCTGTTAGAGCCTGCCACCAGATTACTGCTGAATACAGACCTCTTTATAGGTTGTCACACGTCACGTTCTTAAGTAAGCAGCATCCATTGACTCCCTGCATGTTTCATTAGGTCATCATTTTATTTAATGGGGGTTTGCCGTACACTACGCTTGCTGTTAGAGCCTGCCACCAGATTACTGCTGAATACAGACCTCTTTATAGGTTGTCACACGTCACGTTCTTAAGTAAGCAGCATCCATTGACTCCCTGCATGTTTCATTAGGTCATAATTTTATTTAATGGGGGTTTGCCCTACACTACGCTTGCTGTTAGAGCCTGCCACCAGATTACATTATTTACACATGGATTGTCGGTTCTTCGAGCTATACATTTAGCAAGTTTCGACGGCTCCGTGGCGCAGTCGCTGCGCTGGGGGCCGCGGGTTCGAATCCCGCACGGAACAAGTATTTGTATGGCCTACAAATAATTGCTCCGGTTCTGGCTGTTTGTCCTTGTGCAATTTATGTTTGTAAACTGCCTCCACGATACAGGAGAAAATCCTAGTATGGGGGTTACGTTATTCTCAATATTTTTTTAAATAAAAAAAAAAACTTTAGCCAACTGATCCGCTCGACAACCGATCGCGGACTATGTCAGTTACCTTTACCCTTCTGCAGATATCCTTGTTACAAATTTTTCTACACAGAATAACTCCGAGTATACCCCTCTTCATGCTAGCTCAGTGACGGTGAGCTTCCTCGTATACTTTAATTTCCTTATTGCGTAATACTTTTCTGTCACCTGTACAGTAAGGGAAATTTTTTCTGTCCTTCGTAAGCTTATCCGTTTGAAAATTACAAAATGTTTTAATTATTTTCAGCGGAAACTACTGACTTCTATTCGCAGAGATATTTTACTCAGTTTTGTGTCCATCTATTCGTCCATCACAACATATAAAAGTCCACCGCTGTACACATGCCTCCGCAATAGAACAGCTCGTTTTGTATAAATACTGTTAAATACTCTCCTCTATTTTTAAGCACTTGTAGATAGTAAGAGGTACTGAAGGCTTGCCCTAAATTTCATATTTGAAAACGATACCTGCCGGCTTTTCTAAAATTACTTAACAAAATTTGATGTTTAATATGCTTGATAATTATTATCTTTAATAATATGTTTGAAATTTTTTCATAAGAAATATTTTCCTTATAACCCGAGTTCAAAGAGGAGATTTAAATAAAATAAAACATGTGTGAATTTCACACGCGGTGTAAGTGAAACCTTCAAATAAAATTAAATTTAAAAGAAAAATATTTCACGGCAAATAATTTTTATAAGATAATTTTCAACGACAAGTGTGGCATATAAAATTCAAGATCAAAGTTTAATTTTTTAGCAAATAAATGTTACAATCCTTATTTTTATTATCACATTTTCCAGTAAAATTGCTTTCTAATAGTGTCATCTACTTAATTTTATAGGTGAAGTCATTTTATCGAACTAAAATTAATTGACTCTCAAAGTGGTATGTTAAATAGACGTTAGATGGCCTAAAAATGACTAATTTAATATAAATTGGTAAGTTATGAAATCTTGGACTGTTATGATTGAATTGAAAATGGTATATATATTATTAACTTCCCAGTGGGAAGTTATTGTAATGGGACCGATTTTTCAAATTGGAAATGTTAACATATCTCCACGTTTTAAGTGTAGTAGATTTAATTATATGGTTTATATATATAGATGTCCATATGTCACATATACGTATGTAAGTATGTATGTATGTAAGTATGTATGTAGGTAAGTATGCATGTATGTAAGTGTGTATGTATGTATGTTCGGAATCGATTTTCGCCTCGTGTATCTTGAGAACAAAGGTGATATTGACGTGGGACCAGTTTCATTTAACGGATAATTATGTAACTTAGACCTCATTAAATTTTGAGCAAAATCGGTCAAGTCGTTTTTAGTGCCGAATGAAAAATTGTATAAAATATTAAAACATATGATTTTTTTTAATCTCTCCACTGGGAAGTTAGTCGTGTTGACCTTTCGTGTCGCATCTAGACCGCTTTTTATTTATAATATTAATTTGATTTATTAAGATTATTTATATTTATTTAATTTCAACAGTTTAAAGTAATATTAACCATATTTAAAGCACCACACAAAGAGGGGACCGAGATAATAGGAAACACTGTATACTGTGTTCTATCTCATTTTCTCGCAGGCTAAATCCTACAGATGTATGTTTTCCCTTTTTCGTGTCGCTCTTGCGTTTCTTCAGGTTTTAAATCACAACGATTCTAAAGAAGTTTTCACTCATATTCAAATGAGAGTATAGGTACCATATATGCTCTCTATTATAATAACCGCGGGAGCCATTTTAGCTGTACCTTAACCTACTAGTAACAGGATTTGTCTGTTTATAGCAGTTATAGAGATGTGATTTGGAAAAATCGTACAAGAACAAATGTCACCACAAAGATTAATAGCTTCTGGTGGTATTGTTTCCACTTTTTGTAAAATAAAATTTGGTAAGCTTTTATACATTTTAGGAAGCAAAAAGAGTTTGTCTTTTTGCTTCCTAAAATGATTTTTCTTTTTAGATTTTTCTTATTTATGTCTGAAGTCTTATTTTGGAAGAGTCAATTTAATTTGGAATTTGGTTTAAGTCTAAAATTATTTTAGTGAGCGTTAAATTCGAACCTTTTTTAAAATAACTGCATATAATACATTAAAAACTAAATCATAAATTAAATAAGTAATGACAAATTAAAAGCTAAATATCTTCGCCTTTACTTTACCACTTATTATTTATTTAAATATACAATGC
This sequence comes from Parnassius apollo, assembly GCA_907164705.1. NCBI lineage: Eukaryota > Metazoa > Arthropoda > Insecta > Lepidoptera > Papilionidae > Parnassius > Parnassius apollo. Next base: position 6,718,985 of record CAJQZP010000644.1, read on the forward strand.
TTTCCCAGTAGTTTAGTAGAATTTTCAACCAGATTCAATGTTAATTTTAAGTCAGTTTATAATTTTATAATCCTAAAGTCAATAAAACATAATATCCGGATAAAATGCCCTGGTCTAAGACTTGTCGCCGTGACTGAAATTTATTAATTATATGGGATAATGAATGCTCTTACTCCACGACAACGATAAACGCAGGTAAAACAGAAGCGTATCTATAGAGGGACCTAGTTTCAATAGTTGCGGCTTAAAACACTCAACACTCACGGGACGAAATGGGTTGTTGGATTAGACAACCCATTTCGTCTCGTGAGTATTGTAAAGGGTAAGAATGTGTAATCTCATAAATATTTCAAAGCTATCGATAGATGGCGGTACAGCCGGCTTGTTTAGGCCATACTTTAAGGCCTGTCACACACTACATACGGAATTCCGTTTCGAAATCCCGAAATGGAACGAACGGGTCTGCCACACACAGACGGAATCCCGTTTTGCCTGCAAAATTCCATACGTAAATCTACCGTAGGTGTGTGACGGGTCATTGATTTAAAATGGACTTTCCGCGTTAGGAATCCCGAATCGGAATTCCGTATGTATGTGGTGGGCCAAAGTATCTAAACCGGCGACGTTAAAGACATCTGCGATCCCCAATCCGAGCGATAGGGTAATTTTCTCAACAAATGTTTGATTATTTTTACCCGTTCGTAAGTAGTATATGCGAACTTATTTTAGACTTTTTGAATATGACGGGAGGTATACATATTTTTATTATAGTAACACTATATTGATTATAGATAGGCTTAAAAATTGCTGTGTATCATAGTAACAGTGTAGATGTAGAGTATAGCAGTGACAACTTAAGATTATATTAACAAAACCCAAGAGGCTTGCGCACTAAAAGGGAAATATTTTATCGTAATATTCTTATATGAAATTATATTAATAACAGAGACTGAAGCTTCTGAACAGAATTAGTGACACGGAATTATGTATATTCGTTATATCCCCGAAACTCTTCACCGCTGCATTGGAAGACGTTTTCAAGCTACTGGACTGGAAATGATACGGTATTAACATCAATGGCGAGTACATCACTCACCTTCGATTTGTCGACGATTTAGTCCTTATGGCAGAATCGCTGGAGGACCTATGCACTATGCTCAATGACCTCAATGGTGTATCCCAACGGATAGGTCTTAAGATGAACTTGGACAAAACAAAGATCATGTTTAATATGCATGTCACACCTACGCCGGTAGTTGTTGGGAGCACTATGCTCGAAGTTGTTGACGAGTACATTTAACTGGGACAAATAGTTCGACTAGATAAGTCCAACTTCGACCGAGAGGTCAATCGACGGATTCAATTCGGCTGGGCAGCGTTCGGGAAGTTACGTTACATCTTCACGTCAGGTATACCTCAAAACCTGAAAACGAAATTGTACAACCAGTTAGTGTTGCCACTGATGACTTACGAATCGGAGACGAAGTCCTTTACTGCTGACCGTATGAGGACACTCAAGGTCGCTAAGCGAGCTATGGAGAGGGCTATGCTCGGAGTTTCTCTGTGTGATAGACTCAGAAATGAGCATATCCGCAGTAAAACCAGAATTACAGACATAGCCCAACGGATTAGTAAGCTGAAGTGGCAATGGGTCGGCTATATAGCTCGAAGAAGCGATAACCGATGGGGAAGAAAGGTTCTCGAGTGGCAGCCTCGTACCAGTAGGCGTAGTGTAGGGCGACCCGCCACTAGATGCAGGTGGCTCAGGACCGTGCTTTGTGGCATTACTTGGGAGAGGCCCGTGTTCAGCAGTGCATTTGTGAAGGGCTGTAATGATGATGATGATGATGTATGGCAGATATTAAATGGCGGCGTGATAGAAATTACACAGTTATTGGTCAGAAATACGGTGGTGGCATTTTGATTGCGACGCGCAAGGATTTATAGATTATTACGCAGCATTTTATTCAAGTGGATACATGGTTAGCATTATCTATTCACCACGACACCCGTCAAAAACACACAAATATACGTATTTGTGTCTTATATTTGTCATGTTTACCAATGAAATTAACTATTACCTTAAGAAAGCTGGTCTGTTATGTTTTGCTGATGATATAAAGGTCTTTTTGAAAATAACATCGATTGAGGATGCTGAGGTTTTACAAGAAGATCTGTCAAAGTTATTGCGACCTAAATTACTTAGATTGAAACCCTTCAAAATGTAGCTGTATGTCCTGTAGTCGCAAATATAAACCGGTTGTCTTAAACTATTAACTAAAAGGTGAAAATCTTAAAACGAATTCCATTATTAGAAATCTTGGTGTTGTTCATTATTCTAAGTTGATATTTGACGCTCACTTAGGAAGAATTATAGCCAAATCCTTTAAAGCACTTGGATTTTTGATGAGTAACTAAGGACTTCACTAAACCTAAAACACTTAAGATACTGTATTGTTCTCTCGTAGAAGTAATTTAGAGTACGCATCACAAATCTGGAATCCCAGGTATATAACATATATGACAGACTCTTGCTAAGCGCTTTGAGATTTCTGATCTCACTTTTTTGTTAAAAGTAGCTTGTAGTGCTATTGACTGTCCCAAGCTTTTGTATCAATCCGTTTGCATCCTCAAATAATAGGTAAACTACATATATTTGGCGAGTGAGCAATAATTTTAACAAGCGGGTCATAGAGTTTGACTTAGATTTGTTTAACACTAGCGCTGCGTGAGCTCTAAGTGAGATTCTGATTGATGCGTTTGTAACAAAACTAACGTTTTAGTGTTTTATATTTGTGTTATTATTTTTCTTTTATACGTGTATTTCATGTTATATCAGTTAAGCCCTCATTTGGCATAACTATGTTATTATTAGATACTCTTGAGTGTTGAATCTCATTTATCACCTTAATTGTATCTCATTTATCACGTAAATTCACCTTTTTTCAACTAGTGAGGACCTTTAATTGGCTTACTGCAGTTAACAGCATTATTTATCCTAATTATGACAGCTGTTGATTTTCCAAATAAAATAAAATAAATAAAAAATAAAATAAAGAAAGAGAACCATGTACAGTAGCAGAGATTCGCGGGCTGATAAAGAAGAGCAAGTAAGTGTCTCTGTATTTGCGCGTACAGTTTTTGTACTGTAATATCTCCTTCGGCGCGACGTTTTGTTCCGTAAACGAACAATGACGATCCGAAAGATTTATTTTACAGATTACAGGAAGCAATGGATTAAAAGTTTTCATATTTTGTATGAAGAATTTTATTTATAAACATGTAAGGATGACATATCTAGGCCCGCCTGCAAAGACTGTCAATTATCGAAAAATCCCCCTCTCCTTATGAAACAGGCTATGGAGGAGGCCTATATTAAGCAGTGGACTTTCATAAGCTGTAGGGTGACAAACAAATACACAGTCCACCTGATAGTAAATGAGTGCGACCCATAGACTTCTACGTCTATCTTAGATTAAGAATTATAATGCAGTTACGCTTTCACCTATGGAGATAATTATGGAACTCTCTAAGCACTAAATTATTATCTGATGCATGGCAAGCGTGTTTCTTCCCCGGTCGGATATGGAATATGGAGCACAAAATGACGTCACTTTTGTGTTCCATAATATAAGAACAGCGTGCCTCTACCACAAAGACAAGTTTTACTATGATGTAGGCTTTGTTTTCTGCTTAGCTATCCGTATAATTAAGTACTTGCATTGCTAAAGCAATTTAAGTACTTTTTCATTCACATTTCAAGGCTGTGAGTTATTCTATCTTAGTCTTTAACGGTGACAACACATACGTAGCCTTTTTTGTATTAAATTGGCTGCATGTGTCAAGCTGTATTAAACAGTAATTTCGTTTTTAAAACACGGTCTCAAAAAAAAACAATAACAAATAATAGAATCCAAAAGCAAATGTTCCGTTTTTATACGTAAATGTTTGGTCCAGCTGAATAGTTCACAATCAAAAGTCGCAGCGTTCTAGCCATGCACTCGGAAAATAGATGACGCAACCCTCAAACATTGTACAATATATAAAGTTACAGGATACCTACGTTCTCATCAATTAATAGTTCTAGAGAAATTAGCCTAATGTGAAGTCTTTGTAATATTTTATTTCTCAGATATGCAGGTTTCCCCACCCATCGTTTTACAGTATTGTAATTAACCATTTCATTGATGCCGGTGACGATCAAACCCGGATTTCTCATGTGCTAAATCATATGCAAAAAAAAAACATATGCTGATGCGTTGTCATCTCAAAGAGCTAAGATGGAATGCCTTGTTGCTTGTTTCCATTAAAAAGGGTCTTCGGTTCTCTATACTCACTATACATTAACAACAGGATTGCGAACTGTGTGATCGATTGTCACCCTTATTCTGTAAAAAATATAAATTACGAAAAACGGAAACAAGAATAATCATCACATTGTTGCAGTTGACAATGCGGTACTTTACGTACAGTAAATTGTTATTTTAAACGGACAGACAACCTTGATGGAAATTCTAATCAAGCAATTGTCGAAAATGTTTTTAATACATATAAAGAGCAAAGCAGAAAAAAATTGTATAAGTTTTAATGAAGTTCTTTCGTATGAGGATATTATTTTGCGTGCCTTTATTGCAACTCTTGACAAGAGGCATGTTAATCACAGTAACCAGCTTGGTGTCATGTGTTCCCAGTGACATGATCATTGAACAAAATTAATTTTACGTACTTAACGCGTTTTATTTGACTTATTTTAATTCCCGACTATTAGAGGCCTTGTAGTCTTAATAACATAGTTAATGAACCCATTGTTTAATTTGTTTTGTATATTATTTTTGCACTCGAAACGTCGGAAATTATAATATGTAGAAATAGTTAAGATTAAATGCGAAAAAAAAAATCGTCAAATAATTTTTCAGTATTAGTCTTTACATTAAATGCTATGTGTTTTTTTTTTAAATTAAATTGAAGTAACTAACAAAGTAACCTGCTGATAAATAGCTACTGCATCCCGTGGACTCCTGAAACCAATTTTAAACAAAGAACACCACTGAGGACAAAGATGAAATTCCTCACAGTCTGTCATACTGGCTTTCTATACCCTTCAGACCAGGAAAAAAGAAACCACCTACATAATAAAGGTAGCAACAGACAATCCTAACAATTGAAATGATTTCCAATGTTCCTTACTTATTCACTAATGTTTAGACTCACAGCAGACAAATTTCAATAAATGTTGTTTTACCAGTTAATGTATGATAAAATTATTTAAGTTGATTCATGAGTTTATCGCAAAAAAACTAATTTACAATATTTAAATGTTTACGAGCAGATTCAACTAAGCGAATTTTTTCCTTTTTGTTTTATGATCATAATAAAAATAGATTTTTATATAATTTTCCATATGTTTTATCTTCTTATATAATGGCAGAATATTTTAACCGACTTCAAAAACGAGTAATAGAGGTACTCAATTCGACTGTATGTTTTGTTTTATGTGTGTTGCCTCAGAACTTTTTCTAGGAATTTGATGATTCTTTTTAATTTGAAAGCTGTTGCTTCTCGGGTAGTTCTTGAGTTATCTGACAAGTAGTTAAGTTATACTTAATAATGCGTATCAAATTGACTTCAAATACATTGGTGATATTATCATTTAATTTATATTGAAGTCAGTTGTACAAATTTTTTTTTTAATTTTACCATTTGTAGCTATCTATACTCTCCGTACGGAGCTTCGTAGACAAAATCTGAAAATTTAGGCTAACTAGCTTAATCAAGCCTTTCAGTTAACAGTCTAGCCACACCATAACCTACTGCCGCTGATATTACAAGATTAGTGCAATGTTGTATTAGACACATCGACTGAATATCATTCAGGCTGCTAGTTGAACAGTATTTAGTAAAAAGGCTAGTCAAATTGCATGCTTATCACGAAAAAAATAATACACATATTTGTATGTCGACATTTAGTACGCACAGAAAAGCATCACCACCAAAAACACGAATCTGTCACAATCAAGAATAAATTAATTTTTAAATACGTTCGTTAGACGATCTCACTGAATAAATTTATAAAACATATCAATATAAATTAGAATACTAGATCAAATATTTGCCAAAAACGAATAATATTATTGCGAACTTGAAACATAGATTAGCCAATTTTAAGAAACCTTAAATAAATGGCGAACCGAGAACGTCATTAAAAATAACCCGATTGGTCTCTCACCAATCTCTTTGTTGTAGGGAAGCGATAGTTGACAATGGGGGTTAATAATCTTACGGTCACCAGATGTCGCTAGTTTTTTTGTTACAAAATGTCATTTAATTAAGAAGTTAATTTCAAATAAAAGTCAGTATCCAGAGTATTGTATTAATACACAAAATAATGCCTCAGTGGTTGGCTCTTAAACTTTTTGCACATTTTAAAAAAAATTACTTTTGGCAATATCCGTAGTTTGGTTTATTAATTATGGAATTACAGAAATAAACATTGACCCTTAAATTTTCCTAGTAAATTAAATACGTTCGTTAGACGATCTCACTGAATAAATTTATAAAACATATCAATATAAATTAGAATACTAGATCAAATATTTGCCAAAAACGAATAATATTATTGCGAACTTGAAACATAGATTAGCCAATTTTAAGAAACCTTAAATAAATGGCCGTACATGGAATACTGTTCCCATCTCTGGGCTGAGGCTCCCCATTACCAGTTCCTTCCACTTGACCGCATCCTAGCGCAGAGCGGCTCGAATCGTCGACGACCGAGTGCTTTCCGATCGGCTCGATTCACTGGCGTTGCGAAGAGATGTTGTATCTCTGCGTATTTTATCGCATCAATCCCTGGGAGTGCTATGAAATCCAGTCCCTGCTATGAAATCTGTCAAATATTTCACATCACTCCAAACTGGCATCGCCCTGGTGACAGAAAAAGTGGATGCCCTCATTCTTCAAAAAAAGACACGAAGATCACGGCCAATGATAAACTAGTAGAAATAAAAATTGTTGCCATATGTATGCAAGGAAGTAGAATAGGAAGTGAGTCAAGTAGTGAGATGATTACTTCACCTTGACCAGTGCACGTTTCAGACAATAGCAAATAAAGAAGCCTGCAGAAGCTGGTTCAATATTCTATAAATTATACTGGCTCTTCCATCCTTTAAACTTTAACAGAGTACTGGGTGTACTGCTTTTTTCGGTAGTAATACCTAAGAGCTTGATAACAATTAAGATGAACTCTTGGGTAAAAAATCCATACTAACGGATGCAGAAATATTTAGAAAGAATCCGAAAGATTAAGTACTATCACTGCTGTGTTCATATTTAAAGAATCAAGTAACCAGAATTACGTGTTTTTTACGTGGTAGAGCCATGCTGCAGTTATATTAGTAGTATAGTTGTAGCACGAATGGGTCGGCTCGACCGGGAAAGGACCACGCTCTCACAGAATACCAGCGTGAAATAGTAGCTTAATGCTGCTATATTTCGTATGGTGAGTGTAGAGAACCGGAGACCCTTTTTACTGGAAACGAGGCATTCCATCTTAGTCCTCACGGGTGAAAACGCATCTGCATTTTGATTTTTAATGGAGGATAGATGTAGATGTCTATGGGCCGCAGCAACCACTTACCATCAGGTGGACTGTGTGCTCGTTTGTCACCCTATTCTATAAAAAAAAAAATTACAGGCTATATAGCCCATTCACTTTTACAACGCTGGGCGATGACTTTATTACTATCGCTGAGACTCCTGGTAAGGTTTTTCTCTCACTACGGGCAAGACACATTTTGACGTCAGAGCCCCTAATCAGTCTTGTGAGTCTGTTTGATTTGCACTGTGAGAACCCTATCACCTAACCCTGACATCCTGTGTGACTGTGTGTTACCTTAAGTCTCATGGTGGCGACATCCCGCACTTATTTAATTTATTTATGTATATTTTATTAGCAGAGATGAGAGATACGTTATGAATATAGAATGATCAGAGAACGCAGGAAATAGGGTAAATGGGGCTCTAAACTCTATTGTGGAATGTCAGAATGTGTCAAAAAAGGCACGTTTGGCAATTCATAACGCTGTGTTAGTACCTACAATAACTTATGGTAGTGAGAGTTGGGTGTGACAGAATCACGACAGTAGAATAAACGCAGTAGAAATGCGTTCGTTAAAAAGGAAAGGAATGCTTCGGTGGTTTGATCATGTAGAAAGAATGAATGAGGAAAGAGTGACAAAGCAAATTTATGAAATTTATGATGCAGAAGTAAACGTAAGACGTCCTAGTCGAAATTTTATCGACCAAATAGGCAATATATTGAAAATGGGCCAAATTAAGAGTACCCTTAACTATTTGGAAAAACATATATATATATATATAGTAAAGCTAGGGTGTTAGGAACTGCTAGGTATAGAAAACTTAATAAGGGGTTGTAGGGTCTAGTAATCCTACCAAATTCATGTGTACTAGTTGTAGGGTAGTTGAACAATCGAAGGGAAACTGGGTTAATACTTAAACAAATAGTTACCTGCCTGTTCATTTTGGTTTTTTGTATTAACTCCTGACGAATTCTTCAATATTTATTTGAATTTGGTTGCAGAAACTACTTACCATCAGGTGGACTGTTAGACACTGTTATATCTTTGGATGTAACTTAAATAAAGTAAAAATCAATACATATTAATTCCAATTCCTTTGAATAGCTTGTAGATAGAAATTTGCTTTATTTTTGATTAATGTTTTGATGTAACAACTGCTTCTGAATCTTTTATTTAAACAAATAAATTATTAGTTATTATATAAACAGGGTCGCTGGTGGATGTTCGGGACTTATTACAGCATTTTTTTACCTCATATTAAGACGATGACGTCCAAAATTGGATTAAAACTATTTAAAATTCTGTTTCTTTAAATAAGCAAACAGATTCTTAAATATTTTTAGTTCACTGACTTTGAAACGAAACTAGTCGTTATATTTGTACTAAATAGCTTATTAAAATTCAGATTAGGATATTATGTAAGTAATAACGACTTTATTTATTATATACGTGTATTAAAATTCTTATTTTGTCTGGTTTAAGGAAAACTAATTATTTTTAAGCTATTACTCATCTAAACGTTACTTAATCTATGACGTGCACACCTTGATTAGTTCCCGAGTCTCACAATAGTCACGGTCACCGGCTTCAAGCTATAAAAACCTATTGTGTCCTGATGCAAACCATCACTTCATCTTGGTGCCTTAAACAATTATCATCATGCTTGCTGACAGTACTTTATTAATATTTGTTGCTGTTTTTCAGGTAAATAACATTTTCAATATTGCAACAATTAACTGTACCATTTAATTAAATAACAAACCTCATTCTTTGTTTTGTTTTTAAATTATAAATTAATCTTTAAATTAAATACTGACTTTGAGTGTTCAATTTAATCGATTATTGATGGTTTCTTTTCAGATTTCGACTTCCCAAGGTCCACCGCCTTTACCTCCAAATCTACCCAAGGAATGTTTACAGCCTCCTCCTGTTGTAAGTTATTATTAATATTATTACCTATCTTTATGTCAAAAATTATAAAATGTAAACAGAAAGTTATTAATTCTAATTTTTCTTTAATGCTGATGAAATTCATGTCCAAGAAAATAATAATATTTTTTCTGTCAAATACAATGGCGGGGTTATTATTATTATTACTATAGTTATTACTTTGTCTCAAATTTTATTTAGTGGATAGTAGGGTATTCCGATAAATAAAAAAGATTGGAGCCTTAATTGAAGCGAAATTAATCTATTGCTAGAGTACGGTATACAAATTCCGAAAGTCGTAGGTTCAACTAATATTCTTTGTTTAAAAAAAACCACACACGTTATAAGTCCACACCTGGACACAGACCGCTCCAAAACCTGAATCCATCAACTTCATGCTCTTTTAACTATCATAAGCCAGTGCTTAATTATCGCACCTGAAGATAAGTGATGATGAGGTCGATAGACTTGCCTACTTACTTCGTTGGCTGTTACTTCAACTAGTTAACGTCACAAACAACTGTGTTTGTCTGTAAGTGGCTCTCACTGGAGAACCCTTTCCATCAGATTCATTGTGTTACATGGACGATTTACTGCAATTGAGGGATCTAAACTTTCATATTTAAAGCATATGTTATAGCTATGTTATGGATATAAACGCTAGGGTATATTAATCGTACTTTACACTTATAAAACAATAATGGTGAACAGTGTTTGTATAATGAGTCTGCATTAGTTAATTTACATTTAAAGGATAACCCACGAAAGTGCTGCGATATTCCACCAATATTCAAAGAGGAGGACTTCCAAGGTTGTGGCTTTCAAAGAGTTGACGCAGCAAATCCTGGGATGCCGCCTGGACCACCTGACGTAAGTAGCGACGGTTAAATAAAAATTGAGCTTAAATAATTACGTGCTAGAGCTATGATGCAGCTATATATGGTTGTAGCATAAATAGGTCGACTGGGGAAGGACCACGTTCTCACAGAACGCCTGCGTGAAAGACAATTTAATGCTGCTGTGTTTTAGAGAACCGGAGATCCTTTTTACTGACAACAAGACATTCCATCTTCGTCCTCAGGGCTGACAACGTTTTTGAATGTTTTTTCTTAAGCGAGGGTAGATGTGGATATTTATATCAAATCCTTCCTACAACGGGAGAGGCCTATGCCCAACAGTGGAATTTTAAGGGCTGGTGAAGTAAAAGATAAATGAGTCACAAAGAGAAACATAAATAAATAAATTGCTTTAATATGGCTTAAAACGTTTCCCAATTATTGGTACGCGTACTCCAAAGGGTACATGAGTTGTGTGAATAGGTAAATAATTAAATATATTAATAAAAAATATAATATAATGTTATTTTAAATGTGATTAAAATTGTCAAAATATAATTATAGATTTATCATTTCAACTATCGAAAAATTAATTGGAAACAACTGGTTCAGGAATACATGGTTTGAATTCATGATCTATTTATAAGCAGAAAAGATAATAGTCGCTGATAATAAAGTTTTTACTTACTTATTTAAAACTAATTATTTAGCTATAGTATACAGCTATAAAAATAGCTATAATATGTTATATCAGTGTGTATTATTTAACTCAAACCAAATAGGCGAAACGGAATACAATTTCAATAATTAAAATCTTTGTGATTACGCTCACAAACATATTATTGCTTTACTGTTATTTTTTTATATGCAAACAGTAATCAGGTTTCAAAAACCAGTATTACTGAGGCTATTTCTGATAGGCATTGTTACTAAAGTTCACTAAAGAACTTTCACATCCACCACGCTTAGTACGTAATCCTTCGGATCTACCTTCGCACAGTAGGGCTCCGCATTCAGATAAAATATGTTTCATCCTAAACACAGTTCGCACATCCTTAAATTGATAAGACCGAGAATTTTAAACATCAATTTCATATCACGACTCATTCTTATATTGCAAAATAGTAAGAAGGTGATACCTATAGAAGTACCCAAGACGAGCTCCAGGGCGTAAATGGCCTCCTATCACCTAGAAATTCATGTGCAATTCATGTATATAAAATGCTTAAACAATACTGGAAAGAATCTTAGTTTAAGAAGATTAACTTTTGACAAGAATAAATAAAATAAAAAAATTAAATGGCGATATTATTATCTCTTTCTGTCCCATCAATTTGTCTGCCAAATGTGGAATTGATTTTTACTCTAGTAGCTGTTCTAAGTAGTGATTTTAATGAACCGGCATTGTTTTTATATCGTAAATAATTTCAAACTTTACCATTTCAGTGTTCCAAACAAATATGCTTACTGAAAACACGGAACCTCGTGAAAGATGATGACACAGTTGATCAAGAAGCAGTTTTGAAATTCATGGATACATGGGTTGAACCTTACCCGGATTTCAAGCCGACAGTGGAATCAGCTAAGGCGAAATGTATAGGCAGGGAGCTTCCAGGGCCTCCAGAAATTTGTGACGCTAATAAAATGGTGTTTTGCATTAGTTCCATCCTATTTATGGTAAGATGAAAATTAATTTTTAAAAATTGGTTTTTAATCTGTGCAAAATATAAATATCATTGCATACTTAAACTTACTATATAGAAATAGCGTTTAAACATCAACAATTTCTCTAGTATATGTCACCAACCGTGTAGTGCGATATCCAATATCCACTATCCCGTAACGATGTCGTGGGTATCGTAAGAGGCGTCAGAGGGAAACTTAAACAGGATATGGGCAACAGCATCTTTCTGATTACAACTTAAAACAATAATAAACTGCATTTGCCAACCCACCTACCAAGCGTGGCAACTATGTCAATATCCTATGAAGTAATTTATGCGGGTGGCCTATGTTCAGCAGGCTCTCATAGACAATCCAGCCCAGTGTAGTAATTACGGCAAATCCTAACAAAGTTTATTAATTACTATTGTCTAAGTTTTACTAATTTATTTACGTGAATTTTTATTTATTTATATTGTGTGGAGCTACTTCTGCTTCAGCACAAATGAATTGGCTCGACCGGAGAAGTGCCACACTCACAAAATATCAGAGTAAAATAACTGCATGACGCTACTTTGTTTGGTAAGGTTAGTATTAACGAGAACCCGAAATTCCTTTTATTGGTGAAGAAATATAAGGAGGCATTCATTTTTTTTTAATTGAGGATAGATGTATATTTCTATCGGTCACAGCTTCCACTTAAAATTGATAGAGGCTGTAATTAATCCATACTTACGTAAAAAATACGTTAATTTTGATTTAACAAATTCAATATTTTTTCAGGAATGTCCCAAATGGAAAAACGAACTAGAAGACTGCAGGGCACTCAAAAATCAAATCGATACATGTGAGAAATATTTCCCTCACTAAATAAACAAGAATACTATTCATAAATCGGCGGCAATAAAATGTAACCATCACCTTATTTATTATAATAGCTTATACCATTTACATTAAAATGCTATAAGTTTGTAAATATAATATAATCGAATAATAAAATAAATTAACAAAAAATTTGGTATTTAATAAAATTACCGATTTAATATCAAAGTGGTGACAGTGCTAGAAGTCGCACGGAATTCCATCGTAAAATAGCGGTGTAATATTGCTATTTCGTGTGCTGAGTTACAAGATCCAATTTCGAATACGACGACAAATTTAAAAATTTTGAGTAAGGCTGATAAACTATATAAAAATATCTAAGGAACATTTAGGTGCCTAAGGTGTATGTACAATAATAATTTTCACATTTACGTACTATATTATTTAACAATATTTAAGCACTAGCGATCTACCCCGGCTTCGCACGGGTGATATTTGGATTCTACAACAGCCGCGCCAGCGCCACTTACTGGACCATGCCTACAACCTTCACGGAAGTGCAAGCAATATGTTAACAAAGTTTTACTGCAATCTGGTGAACCGTATGGCAACACATAAAATACGAACAAACAAATAGTAATAGATATTTTATACATGGTAGAGACACGGTATTATGGTTGTAGCATGAATGGGTTGGCTCGACTGGGGTAGGACAGCGCTATCACAGAATACCAGCCTAAAATAGCGACTTAATATTGCTTCATTTAGTATGATAGATGTATAGAACTGAAGATTTCTTTTACTATAAACGAGGCATTCCATCTTAGTCCTCATGGGTGCATCTGTAATATGCATTTTGTTTCTTAATCGAATGAATGTTTACAATCAGGTGGTCTATATGCTCGTTTGTCACACGTATTCTATTAAAAAGAAATAATTATATACCCAGAAAATTGTAATTTTGTCGCACCTTAATGTGCCGCGGCATTATAAAGCTCACGGTAAATAACCAACAAAGCGTCCGAAAAACCTGTAAAATCCCCCTGGCTAACAGAAATGAAATCACAGAAAATGGATGTTACTATGTTATTATAAGATAATATAATATTGTAGTTAGTTGAAAAGCGTAGTAATTCGTAAAGCATAAAAGCATAGATTAATTTCGATAGTAATCACGATGATCGAATGGACCAATGAACGGTCGGACATATAATGTTTATTATTTAAAAGATGCAAATAATTCTTTTTAATTCATTTCATCACATCAAATGTTCACGCATAGACGTGATATTTGCCATAGAGTTAATTTGCCTGTCAATTCTGTACTTGGCAGGCAAATTAACAATCACAGTTTGAGTTTATTAAGTCAGGAAAATGCTTGTCATCTTCTGTGATACCCGCGGGGTGATACGGGGCAGATTTCTTACGTCGCCACTACATATAGACGACGAAGACACATGAAACAACTGTACCAGCTAACACACATAATAATCGAGACAAATTTATAAGTTTGAAGGCTAACTTCCACACGTTGTAAGTTCAGCTATGTTTTATTCTGCTAGATCCACGCTCTAACAGAATACCAGCGTAAAATATAGCAGCTTAATGCTGCTCTGTTTCGTATGTAGTATATAGAGAATAGGAAATCCTTTTTACTGGAAACGTGGCATTCTATCTTGAGCCTTAGGGATGAAACACATCTGCATTTTGATTCTTAATTGAATATAAATGTAGATGTCTATGGGCCACAGCATCCACTTACTATCAGATGGAGTGTGTGTATTCTATATAAAAAATAACACTTCTTTTATATTACAAGGTGGTACGGCACCTTTTCTGTATTGGTACAATTTGGTTGAACTTCTATTCTGCCTAGAGGACCTCGTCTGTGCAGGGTACCTTCTGCGTGCAGCATGATCCGGTTTAATAGACATCCAGTTTAATTACAGACTGTGAGGAATTTCATCTTAGTCCTCCTTTATTTTAAAATGTTTTCACGTGTGCATAGGCTGCAGTGGTGGCGTAGTAACAGAAACAGAAACTTTTTTATTCAATGTAAATTATAGCAATACTTATTGAAAGTCACTTTTTTCATTTACCATTGGTTCGCAAAAAAAATCTCTGTCCTGGCAACCAGCAAGAAACCCAGCGGGACAATTTTTTTCCAATAATAGTTTACAATCATGTTTACAATTAACAACACAAGACAAATTAGAAATAGCTTGGTAGCGATCACCCTTCCCAGGGGTTATTATCATCCATAAATTCCTTAATATTATAATAACCCTTTTTATACAAACTTAGTGCTTCAACTTTATATAAAAGGAAATCTTCCTTCCATAATTCATGCTAAGCAGAGCGCTCACTGTTGTATTCCGAGTTAAAGGAAAGATAACCAGTATGATGTACAGGTTGTGAGACAGTGCAATATATTTCCGGGGTAAACCGCATATGTGGACTTCTTTGGTTAAAATTTCAGGTTTTTTATCGTCCATCACCTGTAGTAACCGCTTACTATCAGATGGGCTGTTGGATCGTTAATTAGAATAAATTATTAATAATTCGTTAATTACTTATCATTCTAAATTTATATTTAAATTTAAAAATTAGTTATATGTCAATTTGTAACTAGTCATTTAAATTTTATTTTCGTTCTGAAATGAATAACAGTTAAGTAATATATCCCACAGCTAAGTATAGGTCTTCTCTTAGATGATTTTGAAACAGAGAGGAATCCGCCGTGTTATTGTGTTGGAATTCATTTGGTTAATTTCACATGTTTTCCTTTATAATTTATTAGACTCATAGTTTTTCTCAAGATATTTTACTTTACCGCCGAGTACGTGGAAAAAAAGTAATATAAAGTTACAGGCATAGGCCTCTTTTTATTTCTAAATACCTACGTTGTAAGTCACATAAAGGGGGATGCCCATTTTCGGCCATGGAACGTCCAACAATACGCATTTGTTAAAAAAATATATCTTTATTTATGGTTATTAATCGCGGTATTCATTTATCCTAAAAAAGATGGGAATATTTTTGCACAAAAAAAGGCACTGAAATGATAAAAATAAAATTAGGTAAATGCGTAATTCAATAGTTTGTAGATAGAATAAAAAATGTTGCCAGTCACAAATCTCATTAAAATCGATTCCCTTTTTTTAATCGATTATTTATGGTGTCATTATTACAATGCTAATATAACTTTTCGATAATTATTATTATGTTATGATATATATATATATATATATATATATATATATATATATATATATATATATATATATATATACACACCGTGTAGTGGCGGTTAAGAATATCCACTACCCCATATCTTCCCGTGGGTGTCGTAAGAGGCGACAGAGGGAGACAGGCAGGAGATGGGCAGCAGCATCTTCCTGATAACAGCAACTGTATAACAAAAAAAAAACTGCGGTTGCCAACCCGCTCGCCAAGCGTGGCAACTATGGCAATATACCCCCCATGAGCAATTACACAAATAGACGGCCCCCAGTCCCCGGCGGCCCCGCTATACCTGGCTACGGTGGCGACCATGGTAACGGCGGGGCAGGGGGTGCTAAGAATCTCCGGTGGAGGTTCGGTTGCCACCTACGACGACTCGACCTGGCAACATTTAACGCACGCACTCTGAGTACTGACGAAAAGATCCTGGAGCTGGAAGAAGAGATAGACAAGTTGCACTGGAATATTATAGGATTATCCGAGGTCCGAAGAGAGGGGAGGACACGGTGATTCTCGAATCCGGCAACTTGTTCTATCACCGGGAGGGCGACCATCTGTCCCAAGGAGGTGTCGGATTTATCGTCCACAAGTCTCTCGTCAACAACGTTGTAAAGATTGGGAGTGTGTCGACGAGGGTCGCGTACCTGATACTCAGAATCACCAAACGGTATTCGCTGAAGGTCATCCAGGTTTACGCACCAACCTCGGCACATCCCGATGAGGAGGTGGAGGAAATGTATGAGGATATTTCCAAAGCCATGCATTCCTCCAAAACTCACTACACGGTGTTGATGGGAGACTTCAACGCAAAACTAGGCACAAGAGAAAACGGTGAGCTGAAGTTAGGGAAATTTGGAGTAGGGCAACGGAACCGAAGGGGCCAGCAGCTGGCCGACTTTATGGAGAAAGAGGGACTCTTTATGATGAACTCTTTCTTCCAAAGCGGTCCCACAGAAGTGACTGGTCGAGCCCCGACGGTTCGACAAAAAATGAGATTGACTTCATTATGACGACCAGACGCCAACTGTTCAGTGATGTCTCATTGATCGCAAGGGTGAAAACTGGCAGCGATCACCGAATGGTTAGAGGCACACTGAACCTAAACGTTAAGTTGGAGAGGTCTCGTCTAATGAAGTCAACGCTCCGTCCCCCCTCGTGCTCTAATCCAGAATTCCGAAAACTTTCAGCTCGAGTTACGTAACCGCTTTCAGTGCCTACAAGATTGCAATGCAGTGGACGATATGAATGACAAGCTCGTGGAAACTGTCCATGCGGTCGGAGCTAAGTTCTGCAAGACCCGCCGCAGAAGAACACAAAAACTCTCCGATCACACTCTTAATCTCATGGCTGTTAGACGGGAGATGAGGCTGCAATCGTCAACAGATTTGACAGCATACAGGCAACTGAACAGACAGATCTCCAAATGCATGCGGCGAGACTTACGCAACTTTAATACTGCTCGTATTAAAGAAGCGATCGAGCGGAACCAGGGCTCCAAAGTCTTTGCCAGAGATCTGTCTGCCAGTAAGAGCCAACTGTCGAAGCTGAAGACTGAGTGTGGCAGCATCGTTTCCGGGACACCTGAGATTTTGAGTGAGATTGAGAGGTTCTACGGGCAGCTGTACACATCATCGTTGGAGCCACACGCAAGTGTGAGTAACGATCCAAGAGCAAGTCTTATCCGACACTATTCCGATGATATCCCGGACGTCAGTCTAAGCCAGATTAGAATGGCTCTCCAGCACCTTAAAAACGGCAGGGCCCCAGGCAAGGATGGAATTACAGCAGAACTTCTGAAAGCGGGTGGAACACCGGTACTTGAAGTCCTTCAGAAGCTCTTCAATTCCGTCCTCCATGGTGGCACTACTCCAGAGGCGTGGAGCAGAAGTGCGGTGGTCTTGTTCTTTAAGAAAGGCGACAACGCTCTCTTAAAGAACTACAGACCGATTTCCCTTCTGAGCCGCGTCTACGTGCTGTTTTCGAGAGTCATTACGAATCGTCTCGCACGCAGACTCGACGACTTCCAGCCTCCCGATCAAGCCGGTTTCCGAAAAGGCTTCAGTACCATAGACCACATACATACCCTGCGGCAGATTGTACAGAAGACTGAAGAGTACAATCTGCCACTTTGCCTGGCGTATGTGGACTATGAGAAAGCCTTTGATTCCGTTGAAATTTGGGCGGTGCTACAGTCCCTTCAGCGTTGCCAAGTTAACTGTCGGTATATCGAAGTGCTGAAGTGTTTGTACAGTAGGGCTACGATGGCTATCCGAGTACAGAACCAGAGCTTGAAACCTATCCAACTGCAGAGAGGTGTAAGACAGGGTGACGTTATATCCCCGAAACTCTTCACCGCTGCATTGGAAGACGTTTTCAAGCTACTGGACTGGAAAGGATACGGTATTGACATCAATGGCGAGTACATCACTCACCTTCGATTTGCCGACGATATAGTCCTTATGGCAGAATCGCTGGAGGGCTTAAGCACTATGCTCAATGACCTCAATAGTGCCTCCCAACGGATAGGTCTTAAGATGAACATGGACAAAACAAAGATCATGTTCAATGTCCATGTCACACCTATGCCGGTAGTTGTTGGGAGCACTATGCTCGAAGTTGTTGACGAGTACGTTTACCTGGGACAAATAGTCCGACTAGGTAAGTCCAACTTCGACCGAGAGGTCAATCGACGGATTCAACTCGGCTGGGCAGCGTTCGGGAAATTACGACATATATTCTCGTCAGGTATACCTCAATCTCTAAAAACTAGATTGTACAACCAGTGCGTGTTGCCAGTGATGACTTACGGATCTGAGACGTGGTCCTTCACTGCTGGCCGTATGAGGACGCTTAAGGTCGCTCAGCGAGCTATGGAGAGGGCTATGCTCGGAGTTTTTCTACGTGATAGACTCAGAAATGAGGATATCCGCAGTAAAACCAGAGTGACCAACATAGCCCAACGGATTAGTAAGCTGAAGTGGCAATGGGCCGGCCATATAGCTCGAAGAACCGATAACCGATGGGGAAGAAAGGTTCTTGAGTGGCAGCCTCGTACCGGTAGGCGTAGTGTAGGGCGACCCCCACTAGATGGAGTGACGACCTGGTAAGATATGCAGGAAGTCGATGGATGCAGGTGGCTCAGGACCGTGCTTTGTGGCATTACTTGGGGGAGGCCTATGTTCAGTAGTGGACTTGTGAAGGGCTGTAATAATAATAATAAATAAATAAAAATATATATATATATATATATATATATATATATATATATATATATATATATATATATATATATATATATATAGGTGTAAAGCAACCGTTGACAACGGATATTTATCCAAAGCAGCCGATACACTACCGTAGTCAACCAGTTGTTTATCCGACTACAGACGAAAAAGGATGGTTGTGTTTTTACTGTGTGAGCGCTACTTTCTGTGAGTATGTTTTTATTAGCTAATCTCGAAAAATACTTCACCGATTTTGAAAATTCTTTCACCATTGCATTGCTAATGAGGGCGTTATTTGTGTGATGAAATTATATTATTAAAATAATTATAATTGTGATAATTAAATTACTTTCTAAATAAATAAAAGTAAATACCTACCTAAGATGATCAAACCCTATTACTATTTTTACAATTTAACAATCTTATTTACACACTTTACCTACTTAGGCTGATTGTTTTAGATATAGGTAATAAATCTAAAATAAGAGAGCTCCACTTAAACTAAAAAATAATTAATAAAATATAACTAAAAGTTGGAAAAAGTGGCACAATGTGAATCGGCCTCGCAAGCCAATGAAGAGTTCCGTAGTAACAAGCATAGATTCTACATCGAGTTAAAATATTACTATTATTATCGTCAGCAAAAAGTTACTTTGTTTTTCCTAGTGTTTGTGTAAAGGACAAAATTGTAATTGCGGTTCTTGAAAATAAGCAAGTTGTAGCTCAAAAAAAGGACTAATCTACATTATAGAGCTTTCTGTAGTTTATTCATTACGAAAGAGAAACACTTATTGCCCAAAAAATATTTTTATCAATTTCAAGCCAAAAACAACCGTTGTTATCGGCTTGGTTGAAAACGTTAACAACCGCATTCACATCTGTAGTTATGATAATTAAATAAGCGATTTACTAGCTGATTTACAATGAATTCTATGCAGTATAACACAACGCTTCTGCACAATATAACTGTTTTTCTTATCTGTTCTTGACAATACATTGAAAATGAAATAATTTTATGATAATTAAATAAGTGAAGTAGCTGATTTACCATGAATTTTTAGAGCATAACAAAACGCTACTGCACAATTAACTGTTCTTAAAAATATACTTAAAACAGAATTTAAATAAATAAAGGAAAATATATTTTAAAAAGCGAGCAGAAGCACCTCCAAGATTATTCTCTTTTTATGAAATTATTAATCGAATAATAATCGAATCGATATTATGATGTTATGATAATTAAAAAAGCGAATTACTAGCTGATTTACTATGAATTCTTTAGAGTATAACAAAATGCTACTGCACAATTTAACTGTTATTGTTATCTGTTTTAACAATACATTTAAAATGGAATCATGTTATGATAATTAAACAAGTGAATTTTTAGCTGATTCACCATGAACTGTTTAGAGCATGACAATACGCTACTCCACATTTTAACTGTTCTTAAAAATACATTGAAAAAAGTATTTAAATAAATAAAAGAAAATATATTTTAAAAAGCGTGTAGAACTTAAAGCGCCTCAAATAATATTTTTTTTATTAAATTACTAATCGAATAAAAATCGATATCGTTTCATTGTATTTATGTTAGTATGTGGCAACATCAAATCTGACAGCCAGGAAATATGTCATGCGAATTGGGAATGAAAATGAAATCACAATTCAACAAGTAAAAAGATACTAGAGAATTCACAACTAAATAGTCGCAATTGTGTTATTTTGTTTGTTATTTTTCAAATAAATTCTCAAGAACTCATATGGAGTGAGATTGTCGATCACATTATAGTGTGACAACAGTTAAAAGTAAGGGTTCAACGGTTTTTAATTTATTAATTCTAGTGCTGATATTTGATAGTGATGAATGAATGAAATGATGAAGTTGTTTTATTTTTTAACATATGCACAAGCTATATCTGACAAACATAATAGCTTATTTATAACATAGCGATAAGATTAGCTAGCTAACACCAGATAGTTACAAAATGGACAATTTTTATCAAATACCAAGAAATGAGAAAGTTGATTTTTAATTGTTTTTGGACTACTGGTAGGCAGTCAGTCCTTAATTATTAAAAATATAGGGCATTAAGTTTTAAGTAACATTTACCTATATTTGAGTTTAAAGTAAACAAATCTATTTTATTTTGTTCACTTTGTCTTATTTTTTTATTTAATATTATTTCAGTAGCCATCGTCATCGCGTGAGTGTCACTATTGCTGGCGAAGGACTGATAAAGCAGCATCACGTTAAACTTTAGAACGGGAACCATCTGAATCATCTAGTCCGTCCTCGTTGCAATCTAAAGTGAGTAATATATTGAAGCTAGAACAACAAAGCTTAGATCATATATCATACAATATACTGCTGCCTAATTTTGTAAGAGCACCACTCACACAAAATCAATGTTTTTTCCTGGTTGTAACAATTCCAATCAACTCACTGTTCCATCAACATTGTGGGTATGTCTTTTTGTGAATACAATTACTATGTACCTCCACTATGTAGAATCAGTAACTACCATTCAAATAGTAACTCTTGGTATTTACTTTTAGAATCAATATATAACCATATTAAAACATTTGGTGTAGCACAAATTATGGATTTTCCTACATTATTGTAAGATAATATTTACCATCATATTATAGACTTTAAAAATATTCACAGTATGCCTGAATATACTGTATTTTATTTATTTATTTATTTTATTCTTTATTGCATCCTTAAACAAAAGAATACAAAGGGCGGACTTAATACCTTGAGGCATTCTCTACCAGTCAATCCATACATTATTATCTAGGCTTATCAAAAGCACAATAACAATGAATTCTGTCTGAAGTTCCCAAAATGTCAAGTAAACATAGTGGATGTTTTGCACTTGCTGTATATTTGATGAAAATAGGAACAGGAGATAGTGATGAATGCATATAGGCATTATTGCAAGTGCCAAGAAACAAATTAGAGCGGCTCATGAATATGGCCCGCGAAATATTAAATCAGGATGTTGTTCCTATGAATTTTATCCATCGTTACCACTCTCTGTGCCAAATTACATTCAGTAATTATGATATTATATTAGAGGCAAATAATTTCTTAGCTTTCCTAGACGTTTTTGTTATCCAAAATCCTAACAACATCATAGGTCACACTGTGTATAGAAAAAAGACCCACACAAACTTATATTTAAACTGTCAATCTCACCATCATCCTTCACAGTTAGTACCGTGAGCAAATCTTTGTTACAGAGAGCATATGGGATCTGTGAGAGCAAGCACCTGGCCGCGGAGCTTCAGCACGTCAAGCAGGTTCTTTATAAAATCAAGCTTCGGGTCCCACGTCTACGTCACAGTGACCGAGTGAAGCTGACTGCAGTTGAGCGTGTGCCAGCTGTACTACCGTATGTCAAGGTTGTCACCCCAACCAGATAGACATACATCAGATTTGATAGACCACAAATCCTCGTGAAAGAACCTTAATTCCTACCAAGGATGATTGGCTATTGAAATTAAAAAACACCCTAATTTCAATAGAGAAGGCGGTTGGGTACTACCACCTGCTTGGGACACTATAATTAATAAAATTAAAACTAAACCCAAGCATACAACTGCAAGACTTAAAGATAGAGTAAGTTCAATCTGCGTAGATTGGACTATAAAAATAATAATAAAAAGCTGAAGGTACCATGTCCCAATACTGATATTGGGATGGCAGTCACCTCAGTCCCCCGTGACCATGTGTGCTATAAAGCACCTGAAATGTCGGGAAACAAAAGTTAAAGAAATTAAAAGCAATAAAATTGGTAAAAGTAGTCGTTAAAAAACTGTATTTGTGGAAATAAAAACTTTTATATCATAAAAATCTCGACTTTTTTTAAACCAATTCCTTAAGCATTTCATTATTTTAATTGCATATCATTTCCATATGCTTTTATATGTACCAATGGCCGAAGTGTCTATGAACAGTGGGCATCCCCCTTTGCGATCAACAACGTGGTGGTGGCAGAATCGAAGTTGAATTGCTTGTGTATTGTGAAATTGAATACAATAACTTATCCCCTTTGCTAGCATCTGCTTGAATTTTGTTTTTAATTTTCTTATTATCTACCATTACAGCCTATCATAAGTCCACTGCTGAACATAGGGCTTCCTATATATCCCAATAGATTGCCTTTTAGGAAACATATTTTGACTAAATGTTTACAAAATGTTCTCCCTCACATAATACAAAAGTACTAAAATATGCAATATTTTAATTTCTAAAATAAAATTCAGGAAAATACAAAAAGATGATTTATACTATGAAGATATATATATGAAGATTTTTTATACCAAATTCACCACCAATATAATATACAAAAAATCTTTAAAATATGATGTAGCGCCTGCTCAATATCCACTACCACATCTTCCCGTGGGTGTCGTAAAAGGCAACAGAGGGAGACAGGCAGGAGATGGGCAGCAGCATTTTCCAAATAAGAGAAATTATACAATAATAAAACTTCGGTTGCCATGCCAAACATGAGCAACGTTATTCCTGGCTACGGTGGCGACCATGGTAACGGCAGGGCAGGAGGTGCTAAGAATCTCCGGTGGAGGTCCGGTTACCACCTAAGACGACTTGACCTGGCTACATATAACGCACGCACTTTGAGGACAGTAGAGAAGATCCTGGAGCTGGAGGAAGAGTTAGATAAGTTGCGCTGATAGGATGTGCTATTATAAGATTATCCGAGGTCTGAAGAGAGGCGGAGAACACGGTAATCCTCGAACCGACAACTTGTTCTATCATCGGGAGGGAGACAATACAAGTCTCTCGTCAACAACGTTGTAAGGTTAATGTCAACGAGGGCTGTGTCCGTGAAACTCAGAATCACGAAAAGGTATTCGCTGAAGGTCATACAGGTTTACGCACCAAACTCAGCACATCCTGATGAGGAGGTGGAGAAAATGTATGAGGATATCTCTGGAGCCATGCATTCCTCCAAACCCTTGAACTTCAACTCGAAACTAGGCACAAGAGAAAGCGGTGAGCTGAAAGTAGGAAAATTTGGAACAGGGCAACGGAACGAAAGAGGCCAGCAGCTGGCCGATTTCATGGAGAAAGAGAGACTCTTTACGATTAACTCTTTCTTCCAGAAGCGGCGCCACAGGAAGTGGCCCTGGTCAAGCCCCGACGGTGCGGTAATAAATAAGATTGACTTCATTATAACGACCAGACGCTAACTGTTTGTTGATGTCTTAGTGATCGCAAGGGTGAAAACTGACAGCGATCACTAAATAGTTAGAGGCACATTGAACCTTAAGGTCAAGTTGTGGTCACGTCTTATAAAGCCAACGCTCAATCCCCCTTGTGCGTTAATCTAGGGTCCCGAAAACTTTCAGCTCGAATTACAAAACCGTTTTCAGTGCCTAGAAGTTTGTATTGCAGTGGACGATATGAACAACAAGCTCGTGGAAACTGTCCATGCAGTTGGAGCTAAGTTCTGCAAGACCCGCCGCTGAAAAACACATAAACTTTCCGATCACACTCTTAATCTCATGGTTGCTAGATGGCAAATGAGGCTGCAGTCTTCAGCAGATTTTACAGCATACAGGACACTGAACACACAGATCTCCAAATATATGCATCGGGACTTACGCAACTTCAATACAGCTCGTATTGAAGAAGCGATTGAGCGAAACCAGGGCTGCAAAGTCTTTGCCAGAGATCTGTCTGCCAGAAAGATCCAACTGTCAAAGCTGAAGACCTAATGTGGCAGCATCTTTTCTGGGACACATGAAAATCTGGGGTAAGAGGTTCTATAGGCAGCTGTACACGTCATCGTTGGAGCCACACGTAAGTGTGAGTAACGATTCAAAAGCAAGTCTTATCCGACAATATTCCGATGATATCCCGGACGTCAGTCTGACCGAGATTAGAATGGCTCTCTAGCACCTTAAGAACGGCAATTCCCCGGGCGAGGTTGTAATTACAGCTGAGTTTCTGAAATCGGGTGGAAAACCGATACGTAAATTCCTAAAAAAGCTCTTCAATTCCTTACTCTATGACGGCACTATTTCGGAGGTGTGGAGCAGAAATGCGGTGGTCTCTTTTTTTTCAAAAATGGTGACAACGCTTTCTTTAAGAAATACAAACTGATTCTCCTTCTGTGCCGCGTCTACGTGCTGTTTTCGATAGTCATTACAAATCGTCTCGCACGCAGTCTCGACGACTTCTAGCCTTCCAATCAAGCCAGTTACCAAAAAGGCTTTAGTACCATAGACCAAATAGATACACTTTGACAATTTGTACAGATCTCCGAAGAGTACAATCTGCCACTTTGTCTTGCGTATGTGAACTATGAGAAGGTCTTTGAGTCCGTTGAAATTTGGCCGGCGCTGCAATCCCTTCAGTGTTGCCATGTAGACTGTCGGTATATCGAAGTCCTAAAGTGTTTGTAGAGTAGAGCTACGATGGCTATCCAACTACAGAACCAGAGTACGAAACCCATCCAACTGCAGAGAGGTGTAAAACAGAGTGATGTTATATTCCAGAAACTCTTCACCGCTACTTTGGAAGACGTTTTCAAGCTACTGGACAGAAAAAGATACGGTATTAATATCAATGGCGAGTACATCACTCACCATCGATTTGCCGCTGATATATTTCTAATACCAGAATCGCTGGAGGACTTAAGCACTATGCTCAATGACCTCAAAAGTAACCCCTAACGGATAGGTCTTAAAATAAACACGGAGAAAACCAAAGTCCATGTCAAATGTGTAATGTCCATGTCACACCTATGCCGGTTGTTGTTGAGAGCATTAAGCTCGGAATGTTGATGAATATGTTTACCATTAGGGCGTCCCCCCACTAGATAGAGTAATGACCTCTAAAGACATGCAGGAGGTCGATGGGTGTAGGTGACTTAGGACCGTGCCTTGTGGCATTCTTCGGGGGAGGCCTATGTTCAGATTTGAACTTGTGAAGGACTGTAATGATGATGATTTTCGATACACTTAAATATAACCACATAATAATAAAACCCTATCGTTCAAAGCTTAAATAGCAACCTATTCGTCAAAAGCTCATGGGCATAGCCTTTTCAACAACCACGGGACGATATTGGTTGTTGCATATACTTACGCTACCACCACTTTTTAAAATGCGTCTTTTATTCATGCGTTTTCCGATAAAATCGCTCGAAGTTTTACGTTATATGTTTCATCAGTTGTATATTTTAGTTAAATTTAAAAAAAATGTATAAATTAATGAGTTAAAGTTAACAGCATTGGAAAATTCTACTATAGCTAGTAATTGATATATTCAATCTAATAATTTGGAGGCTGAAGGCGACGTGCCGTTCCTTCTATGCTAATTTTTGGATTATGACAAAAACTATATGAAGAACTATTTACGAAACATTTAATTAATTTTAAATGGAATTTATAATGACATAATGATAATGAGATAACATGACTCTTCA
The DNA here is from genome assembly GCA_907164705.1 of Parnassius apollo. NCBI lineage: Eukaryota > Metazoa > Arthropoda > Insecta > Lepidoptera > Papilionidae > Parnassius > Parnassius apollo. The sequence continues at coordinate 6,745,765 of CAJQZP010000644.1, forward strand.
TGCAATTTAACTACACTAAAATTAATACAAACATTCATAATTATAATCCATAGCATCCTCTTACACATTTATAATTAGTACAGAAGTATGCAACAAATTGCATACAATGACACTAATAAGTAATACTGTCACGTAAATGCTCATTGAATAACATCATTCGTATATCACACGCGCCAGCATAATTACCTTATCACTTTCCTTAGAGGAATATTTATTATTACTACACTATACTAACAGTCTTTACCGGCAACTTCAAGGCAAAAGCCTCGGATTATATTTGCCGACATACAGAATCATGCCAGATGGATTATGTCTCACGAAGAACAGGAATGGTCTGTCAAACTTTAATCTTGCCGGCTGTGCATTTCTTGCTGGAAGACGCGCTTGTCGTGGTCTAAGGTGCAAAGGCAAATGCATAGCCTCTCCGACATCGTGCGGATCATGGAAAGCTCTCTGGTAATCTCTCGGTTCATCCCAACCAGTAATCCATCTGGCAGAACGACGTTTATGTACCTCGAATATCTCTGGATACTCTTCAATATGATGTTGATCTCCAATTACACCTTCACCGCAAGTTGTAAATGTTGATTGTTGAATCATATCTGATAAATAGAGATCCTTTGATGGTCCATTTAATCCACCTAAATCAGCATGGTCAGCGTCAAATAAATCTTTTAGACCCATTCGTTTTAAAGTTGAAGAAATGTTAAATACAGATTTGTGAGAAAATCTGGGAATTTGCAGTTCCAATCCAACTCTTGGAAGTAAAGTACGTAGCAATCGGTTCCACGCTGGATTACTTGGATTTGAATTTAATAAACGTTTTTCGAGATCTTCTAGATCTTCTGCATGAACAATGTTACCTTGTTGCCCAGGCATAACGAATAATGTACTAACAACGGAATTGACATTCCCTAAAGCCGCAGCAGTTGCATCAAGCACTGGGTCGTAGCCGGCTAAGAAATTATGTTTATAGACTACAGCAGGAACAGGCACTAGTCTTCTTTGACGCACATTCGGTGACACAACGAAGTACATTTCTCCATCTCTTCCATCTACTGAAGTCTCAGAACAGTCCGTCTGAAATGTCAAAAATAATTGTTAAAATATGTATGACAAATATTTTTTTTATATTTTTTTAGACATTTAATTACTTAATATATAACCAATGGTCATATGACATAGTGACTCAATTTTGATGGTCGTTACAAGTTTTGGACTATATTTCCAGCTGAAATCATTTCTTGTAGGATCACAAAATTTCTCAATCAACATTCTGACGTTTTTGTCGTTTAATTGACTCTAACGCCTTACCGAGCTACTACCAGCACAAAGTAGGTAAGTTATTTACTCAAACACTGCCAGCTCTCTGGCAGAGAAGGTGGAACTAGTTGTACACCCTCACTTTAGTGTCACCAGTAAATACCAAGTGTGGCCGTGGTAGGAAAAGGGGAGATCTCCCGCCGGGCAAGGTGTTGTGCCCGGGGAGCGGCCGACACTCCATGTGATAGTTCGGAGATGTTCTATATATACTGTTTATGATTCGGAATGTTGATAGCGTGATTTAGGCTTCGGTGTATTTCGCTTGTGGCGCGACGACAGCGCCGCTACATCACCCCCCTGCTCAGACCGGAGGTCGATAGTGCAGTCTCGTTGTCGACGAATGTGCAAGTGCCAGGAGATTGCCTTGTAGTCTGCAGTGAGTCGAGAAGAAGGCAAGTAATCTGCGAGAGTGCCGTGAAGCAGAGGCGAGCAGTAAGGCTCAGAGCCGTGCCGAACACTGTATAGCGCAGAGAGTAGCTTGAAGGAACAGGAAGCATTATTATTCCAGTGCTGCGGTGAACCTTGTGAAGCTAGATGGCTTGCAGGATATGAAGACTGCAGATGATATCTGCTCGGGAGCGAATGGGTGGGGTATTCTATGACGATGATGAAGCTTGTAGTTTCCGAAGGTTGTTGGTTGCGTGTATTCAAGATCACGTCGGATGGTCACCACTGTGATCGTGGAAGGAAAAGGGGAGATCTCCCGCCAGGCAAGGTGTTGTGCCCGGGGAGCGGCCGACACTCCATGTGATAGTTCGGAGATGTTCTATATATACTGTTTATGATTCGGAATGTTGATAGCGTGATTTAGGCTTCGGTGTATTTCGCTTGTGGCGCGACGACAGCGCCGCTACACCAAGTAAGAAAGCGAATCACGATTAATGCCGCCTCAAATAATGGTTAGGCAAGGAGGTTCGTGCGATCCGTAGCCATCTTCCTCTGGACACTGCATATTTTTGATCTACAGTGACATATCGCTAGCCTCTTCACCCTCTCGTACCCTCTTAGAATAATAATAATAAAACTTGTTATTTTTTATAGGATAAGGGTAACAAACGAGCAAACAGTCAACCTGATGGTAAATGGTTGCTGTGGCCCATAAACATCTACATCTTTTCTCGATTACGAATCAAACTTCAGATATGTTGTCACCCGTAAGGACAAAGATGGAATGCCTCGTATCCAGTAAAAAGGGTGTGCAGTTCTCTACACATATCATACGGAATACAGCAACATTAAGCTGCTATTTTACGCTGGTACTCTGTGAGAGTGTGGTCCTTCCTCAGTCGATCCGACCAATTTGTGATACAACTGTACTACTAATATAGATGCAGCATGGCTCTATCACGTAAAATTTATTTGAATCAATTCACACCTGGTTGTTAAAAATGTACAAAAAGAATATCACAACCATAGCTTCAAAACATACCTTTGTAACATAACAAAAGTAATCCCACGAACAAAGAAGGTAGCACCCGCTACCCTCTTAGTTCGTGGGACTAAGCACTTAAAGTGCTCTTCTGAGCCCCAGCGATGGTCCATGTGGAGACCTAGGTACTGAATGTACCACCCGACTCTTACTTTATACCCACAGGTTTTTAATTACCAAAATTTATTAATGCTTTTGTTTTCTCTTTCGGAAAATAAATTGGTAGTGTAAGAATATACACTATTACATATTAATGCATATTTATGTATATTTTTCATTTTTTTATATATTAATTCCCTTGTGTCTTATAAGAGGTGACAGGGGGTAACTGATACAAAAGATGGGCAGAATCTTGCTGACTCAATAAACTAAAACTTCGGTTGCCAATTTGCAAATCAAGAGATGCGCAGCAGCGTCTTCCTAATAACGACTAAAAATCAAAAACTGCGCTTGCCAACCCGCTTGTCAAGCGTTGCAACTACGGCAAATATGCTCCTATGAGGCAATCTATAGAGAGGGCTATGTTTAGCAGTTGATTTTAATAGGTACAAACTAATTTAAATGGGTGTAACGGTAAATAAATTACAACAGACATCAGGCAGACTTAGTACGGAATACTCAACATAATATAAAATACTTACTTGGAAAATATTAGCTGAAAAAGCCGCTAAGGGAGGTTGCATCACAATAGAGTTTGTTTTCATATATTCCATAATTTTACCCCAGGTGTACCTCTTAACTAGTAAATTTGTACGTCTTCGTATTATGTCACTGATAAGTTTAAAGTTCACCTCTTCGACGTGACCATTGTAAAAATGTTGCGCTCGTTCTTTGTAAAATGTTAAAATTTTACCTTTATTTCTATCACTATACAACTCTCTGATAAATGCAGATACTACAACGCCTGCAGCTGGAGTTGTTTCGATTGAATCAGAAATGTTTTTTAATGTAAAATGTGGATTGAAAGTGACCATATCGTCCAATTTAAGTATATCATTCATTTCGCCTGATGTTGCGCCTTTAGCCCCCATAAACATCATAGCTAGCATAGAAGTAATAGAATAAGGAGAAAAGACGAAGCTTCTCTTTTTGTCAATAGTTTCAATCATGTCGTTCCAATAACGAAATGCTAGTTCATTACACAATTTAGTAAACTCTGCAATATCGTCTCCTAAATCTTTCGTAGTTAATTCTAATCCCTGGTTTTCATTAGAAACTTCTAAAACTATATTTTTATCATCAATATTTTCATGGTGATTGTAAATATCTGGTTTGAGTTTGTTTTTAGTAAATTTAGTACTTTCATGAGTTTTAGGTGGTGATACTGTAGGTATTAATTTCCATGAATTATTTCGATCAGTTCCCAATTCTTTATCATCGATATTAACTTTTTGAATTTTCTTCTTAAATTCTTCTACTTTTGGTAAAAGTTCTTGATCTTCGTCTTTATTTTTGTTATAATAATCCTTTTTTTCTATTGAATTTGTTTGATTTTTAAAGTAATCACTCTTTTCAGAGTCTTTATTTATATCGGACTTGTATGAAGGTAAAGTGGAATTTACAGTGTTATTATCATTTTTCAACTTTAATACCTGTTGGTCATCAATCTTCTTAGTAGTAACTGGTGTAGATTCTTCGCTTTTTTCATTTTCAACTTCTATATCTTTGTTTATTTCTGTTGATGAATTTAGGGGCGTATATTGTTTATCAGAACTAATTGTACCATTAGTTTTCACAATTTCTTCATTTTTATCATTTATTTCACCAGATATATCGAGTAGGGGTTTTGTGCTATTGTTAATTATAGTACTATTTGAATTATTTTCGATAACAAAATCGTTTTCTTTATGTTTATTCTCCATTTTCATCAAATCCAACCCAGAATTGATGTCATTACTCGTATGAATATTTTTTTCTATAAAAAGAACTTCAGTTGTTGCTTCTGTATTAGCCGTATTATACTCAGTTGTGGCTTCTGTAGTAAATTCCACTGTCGTTGTTTCCATTTCTTGTTCTAATAGTTCTTCAATATTTTGGTCACTATCAGGTTTTTCATTTACTACTTGAGATAGTAAATCACCCATAGATTCTGACAAAATAGGATCTAAAGTAGTAACTTCATTTGTTACTAACTGAGTATTATTTGGAACAATAATTTTATTTTCTTCAATATTAGATATCGTACTCTCATTATTACCGTGAGGCTCTATTACTGAAATTTTGATAAAATTGTCGGTTTTATTGCTTGTTCCAATTTTTATGTCATTATTATTTTCAGTTTCAGGAGGTATTTCTATTTCCAAATTTTCCTTGCTCTCCAAATCTATATTAGTTATTTTTGTACTCTCTAAAAAGTTGTTGGATGTTTCCATAGGTCTATATGTACCTCCTAGATCAGAAGCTATTTGGCTTAAACTCTGAGCAACATCAAACAATGGCAATGTTGGGTCGTTTTCTTTAATATTATTAGCAATGTTTGAGTTAGAACCTATGTCGTTATCTTTTGAACTATTTTGATGCAATGAACTTTCAAGAGAAACCAACTCAGTAGATGTTGCAGTGGTTGAAGGTGACACAGACTGTGTAGTAATAGTCGTAGAATTAATTTTATCATGAGATGAATACACGTCATTGTCTGTAGTTTCCTTTATTTTATTTGTAGTCATATCTGATTGTGAGTGTATCATCCAAGCAGTGGGTGAATTAATATAGGACGTGGTGGAGTTTCTGTCACTATTTTCTAAAGTTTGGATAATCTTCGTTGTTTCTTTTGGTTTATATGTTACTTTTTCTGATAAATAAGTAACAGTAGAAACCGGAATATATGTGCTTACCATTTCGTACTGAATATCACCTCTTTCAGTAGTGGGAGCTAAATGAGTAAAAGAGTGTATTCGGTCGTTTGTCACTTCAAAATTTTCTGAAACTTTTGTTGAAGTAATCGGTTTAGTAGTTGTGGAAACAGGCTTTTTCGAGGTTGAAGACGGTTTTGAAGTTGAACTTATTGTTGTTGAAGTATACGTTGAATATCCTTTGTGTGTAACGTTGCTTGAGGAAAGTAAGTTTGGTTTCGTAATAGGTCTTGTAGTAGTGGTGCTGGTCGTTGTTTTTGGTTGAATAGTAGTTTTAGTAGTAGTCATTTTTATTGTACTTGAAGGAGGCTTTATAATACGCTTCGATGTTGTGGTTGGTCTAGATGTTGTTATTGTTGATGTCGTTGTGCTTGACATATCGAACTTATTTTCATCTCTAACTACTGTTTCCACTAATATTTGCGCTTCTTTGCTTAATGTATTTTCATCCTCTTCTGGTTGATTATCATCAATAGTATCAGTTTCTGGAGTAACATATGATCCCATTGTTTTATCAGGAGTTATATCTACCCCAGTATTTCCAAATATTGATGGCAAAATTAAGCTCCATGAGTCCGAAACATCAGGTGTGTCTAAAGTAGGCTGCGTGTGTGGTTTATTCTTGTGTGCTTCCATTTGAGCTTTTAAAACATTTTGGACATTAGTTACCACGCTGTGCACTTTTGTATATGGTGGTTGACTAAAATTAAAGGCAATAGTTGGTTGATTGTCATTTGCAAATGTCACTAAGCCTTCGGTCTCTTCACCAGCTGCCACGATTGCCTGAATTTCTTCCAAAGTCATTAACCTCTTAACTAGTTCTCCTGATTCATCGAAGGTATAAAATTCATATCTATCTGGTGTCAATAAATTAACAGGACTTCCAACAGTTGCTGGTAAATTTGATGGTGGAGGTAATGTGTTTCCAAGAGCATCAGCTACGTATGGGAGCTTCGAGCGCCTGGAACATGTTATTTATCGAATTAATTTTTTTAAATCCTTTACATGATTTTAAGTACAGATGACAACATTTTTATATACATATATAAATGAACGCTTTGGCGCATAAACATTTAAATCTACTCTCAATTAAGAATGAAAATGCAGATGTGTTGTCTCCTCTAAGGATTAAGATGGAATGTCTCGTTACCAGTAAAGAATTCTCTCGTTCTCTACACTCATCGTACCAAACACGGCAGTATCAAGCTACTTTTTACGCTAGTATTCTGTGAATATAGTATAGTATAATATATAGTACTTTCCCGGTTGAGCTAATAGATTCGTGCTACAGCCACAATATAGCGTTTAGGTATTGAGTTTAGTTTTTGATTAATGAATTTTGTTTTATAGAATAGACTAACAGCCCAATTCTCTTCTTTTATTTGCCTGTGTGTTATCGTTTTTTTTCTTGCTGTAAAAACTTAATCAAGTTGCATAGTAGATAAAAATATAATTATCGGCCCATAATGAAAAAAAAATCATCTATGTCACACGAATAGATAAAAGCTTTAAAAGCTTTAAATTGATTAAATGTAGTACATATTGAAAGTCATTATTTTAGCACTGGTTTGGATAAAAAAACCTCTCCTGTGAAGTCAGTCCTGGGAAGAGCCAGCGGAACTTTTTTTTAAGCACAATTTACAATATACTTAATATTTTATACGATTGTTATGAAAACATTAAAAAAACAGCATGGTAGGACCACATCATTCCCAGGGGTTATTATCAATCATGTATACTTAATTAGTATAACAACCCTTACTAAACAATTTTTGCTTAATAAATATTTTAAACCTTTTGATAGATAAGGTCTGCATATTTTCTGGCACTTTGTTGTATACATTGCCCTATGAAGGAATTACTAACTCTTTACAGTCGAGTAACTGGTTTAGCTAAGTTTTGCTTGTTGCTAGTATTTAAAGAATATTCATTACTATTTTTAATAAAACTATATTTGTTTTTTTTTAAAAAAACATACATTAAACATTCGTAAATATATTAGGAAGCCAAAGTTAATATATTAATTTCTTTAATTTTTTTGTCTAAGAGATTCCTTCAGACCTAGGTAATAAATTGCTCTTATGTCTCTCTTCTGCAAAACAAAGATAGTTTTAGTGTCATTCGCATTACCCCATAGTAAGATTCAATAATATGATATTATGCTATGGAAATAACTAAAATAAACTATTCTAGCTGTTTCAACGCCTCTAATACTTTTTACAGCATTTGCTGCAGAACTAAGTTTGCTAGCTAGTTTAGATATATGAGGGTCTTTTTGAAACTTCGCGTCAACTGTGATTCCGAGAAAAACAATAGGTTCAACAAGGCCCAGCTCCTCCCTATTTAAAACCACATTGGTTTTCACGTGTTTGGTTTTGGTGAATTTAATATATTTCGTTTTATTACCGTTAAAAAGCAAATTATTGACGTTAAACCAGTGTGCTACTTTTAATATAGCATTGTTCACTTCGTCATATTTCAATAATCGGAAAACCACCGAAGTATCATCAGCAAATAAAACTATCATGGTTATTTCCTATTAAGTGAGGTAAGTCATTAATATAAACTAAGAACAGAAATGGGCCAAGAATTGAGCCCTGAGGAACATCCATATACTACCTATCCGGAAGAACTGCCTCAATTAATTATACATCCATTTAATAGCTAGCTTTATCACTTTATACCAATATGCATGATATAAAGGAATTTTAAAGCAGAAAAGAGTTCGCTTCTCTATTTGGTATTGTTTTTTAATTAAAATTTCCAATTTCTTTGACATTAAAATTTCCTTAGCATATTTTCCTTCATACCGGTGGAATGTGATTTGGGACGCTAAATAAAACCCAATTTTTTTTTAATTTTAATGGGTAGCGATACTTATCGAGTCATTATCAAATATGTGATTTTCCATACCAAAACAGTGCTTCTTTATCATTTTTTTATTTCAAAAAATAGGAAACGCATTGCCGAAAATTTTTCGAAAAACAAATAAGCAATGCGTAATTTTACCTAGAGATTGCGGATATTTGATTTATTCATAAAAACTCTATAATATTACCTTACATATTATTATCTATTAAATTTCATAAAGAGAAAGGTCTGCTTTTATGCCAAGAAGTCTGTCTAATAATTTCATGCTATCAGGCATTAGAGCCCAATCATTCTCTACTAGCCACTTGCTACCCGGTGTACTGTCGTTTGTTACCCTAATGCTAAAATATAAAATATTATATCATACCTTTCTTGACTTTCATCAGCAAACACGGTTGCAACAGTGAGCAAAACCCACAATATGACTTCCATTTTTCCCACCCATGCACTGCCTCGACACCTGAAACTGCAGAATAACTCAAATAAGTGCACAGGTTGATTTATAGAACAAAATGAATTATTTTTCCCTGATGGGTTCAAATGGTACCAGACTCATTAGGTGTTGCTTCACATAGTAAATTGTCTCTCAATGAAGGAGCGTGCAAAGAGGCTTATAATAATAATGCCCTCCAGACCGAATTTCGGTCACGGCGACCAGCCTCAACGGAGACTAGCCATCGGTGCAGGACAGGATTATAGTGCCCAAGTGTATGCGCAAGCACAGGTGCACTCTCTATTCCCTCACTCTCATAATCCGATGGGACGGTAAACCGACACGACCGGAGAAAGATCAGGCGCAGCACCAACGGCTTTACGTGCTTTCCGAGGCACGGGGGTGAGTTACCGCCATCTTCCTAACTCCGGACAGCTACTGAGAATTTCTTGACGGAAAAACTCAATAATTGATTTTTTGGCCCGACCCGGGATTCGAACCCAGGACCTCACGATCACCAGTCGCACTAATACAACCACTAGACCAACGAGACACTAGATCACTAGATCTTGATTTGGTTGAAACCAATATTGACGATAAAGCGACTGTGTGCGAACCGCGAACTCAAAAGGTTATGGGTTCGGGTGGCATGGGCAAGGCATGTGGTCCCGGATCTACAGGATACTTTCCGGAGAGTGTGCACAGGAACTACATGATTAAATACTTCCACCATACATTTTATGTGGTAGAGCTGTGTTACGGCTATATTATTGTTGTAGCACGAATGTGTTGGCTTAACCGGGGAAGGAACACGCTGTCACTGAATAAAGACCTAACTAGCAGCCTAAAGCTGTCGTTTTTCTTATGGTGAGTGTAGAGAACCGGAGACCCTTTTCAGTGGACACGAGTCATTCCATTTTAGTATTTAGGGGTGATAACGCATCTATCTACATTTTGATTCTTGATCTATCTACTTTAAAAAACATATATTCGATGATCGATCGACAGATATTCGACGCATTCAACCAAACAGTTTGTTTTGTATTTTGCTCCATATTATAAACTTATTAATATAAACAGAACTGTGATACAATAATGTAATGATATTCATTACAGAATTTCGCTACGTGGAGAGGTAATTAAAATAGTGCGTTTAATCATCTGGGGTTTCATCTCATTTACTTCAATTACAATAACAAAATGTGCTACTGCGCAAAGAGACGATGCGCTGGTTAGAAATCCCGCACGGAATGAGTATTTTTATGGCCTTCAAGTAATTGTTTCAAGTCTGGATGTTTGTCCTTGTACAATTTATGTATGTAAAATGCCTCCACGATACAGAATAGAATCTTAGTGTGTGTGAGGGTAACTTTTTTAAATAAAAAATATTTTTTTATTTCATTACTCAGTCGTTTTGTTATAATAAACAATAAAGCGATAATTTAGTAATTGCACCTATAACTCCAATTAAAATATCATTAGTGCTAGCGGACAGGTATCACGTTTCAGCTGTGAGAAGGCGGTGTAAGAATATCCACTATACTGCATCGTCTCGTCAGTGTTGTAAGATGCGACAAAGAAAAACAAACCAGAAGATGAAGAAGTGTCTCCCTAATTACAATTAAAAATAAAAAACCCTTGGTTTTTGGTTGCCAATCTACCGAACGTGGCAACTATGCAAATTCTCCCCATGAGACAATCTGTAGGCGGGCCTATGTTCGGCAGTGTACTTTTATAGGCTGTAACGGTAAACGACGGCGATCAAATCGTATCCCATTTACTCGCGTGACTGTTGTTGTATGAACTTTAAAGCAAGTATTTCCATAATAAGTTCACTCGGTCTCCTTTTGTACGTTTTCATTGTTATTTGTGATATTTACAAAAAAAAATTGAAAAGTAGGTTAACCAAAAGCAGTAGCATGCAATAATGCATCCTACCCAATGATCAATGACTGTCTGACCCGATGACGGGAACGCAAGCGGAGTTATGTGCAACTCACGAGTTGAAACGTTTCCCAGCGACCGAAAATATTGAGCTGTCACTTGTTGTTAAACTTTGTAAGGCTTACGGTATTTGTGTTTATGATTTTATTTTATATAGACTGCAGGGAACGTTTTTGTTGGCCTTATAAGCCTTGGCCTCCTGGCCTCATACCCAGAAAACGACTACAAGAAGCCACTGCATATTGGAAGTGAATATAATCGATAATTATATAATTTTTTAAGAAAACGTAACGTCGAACAAAATTTATCTTATTTGTAAGCGATTCCAATAGTTATGCCGTTCGTGACTCAATGGTGAATGATGTCATCATCATCATAAACTTTAAATAATCCACTTGCATGCCACATTTCTTGGAACATTTTCCCGTACTCAGCACTATGGGCAGGCAAGTTGTAGACACAGAGTCAATACCCCTGTCAGATCCGATGGTGTTGTGGAATAGCATTGCCAATAATAACAACTCCACATCACCAGTTTGTCAAATGTAGGTTCAGTGTTTTTGTGTAGATTGACCACCGTTTGTCAGTCGGCAGCACCTTTCCCGTCGATACCTCTGTATCTTGCGGCCATCGTGTTTAGGTGAAATTGAAATTTGTAGAAAAATCATAATATTTCACCTTATAAACCGATATAATTTCGTTTCAATAAATTCAGACCAGCAATGGAAAGCAGTGTCAAAGATGAAAGATATTTAATACTGCGACAGTTAACCAGCCTGCCTATCGCATCTATATAGTTTTTCTTAATTTCTCAAACGTGCAGGTTTCCTCACGATGTTTTCTTTTATGTCCAAACATGCGGTAAATCAGCATTTAAAATTGCAATCAAGAAATTAATTAATTTTTCAATCAAATCATGGTGCCGACGGGAATCGAACCCAGGGTGCTCGCGTACTGTGAAATTTGCAGCCAGCGCCTAAGATAACACAAGCTTTGAGCTTCGAGTCCTATAAAATTTACAGCCTATATACGTCCCACTGCTGGGCACAAGCCACCGCTCATTTCTGAGAGAGTTTTATGGCAAGGAAATGTCCGCCGCGCTGCCCCAATGCGTGTCGGGGAACTTCAAATAACTTCGAAATTTTTTTTCTTATTCCTCAGACATGCAGGTTTCCTTGCGATGTTTTCCTTCACCGCCGAGCACGTGGTAAATCAGCACTTAAAATTGCAATTAACAATTTCATTGGTGCCGGCGGAGCCGGCACAAATGAAATGCATGTCTGAGGATTAAGAAAAAAAAATTTCGAAGACATGTGAAGTTCGTCAACACGCATTTGGACAGCGCGGCGAACACTTCCTTGCCCTAAACCCTCTCAGAAATGAGGAGAGGCCTCAGCCTAGCAGTGGGATGTATATAGGCTGTAATTACTTTTTGTGCCGGCGGGGATCGAAGCCGGTTTACTCGAGTACTGTGAAATTTACAGCGAGCGCTAACCGTTTGAGCTACCACAGCTCACGAGTGCTATAACGAAACTTTAAATATTTTGAAGAGTTGTTAGTAATGGAGAACTATCATTAGAAAAATAAAAAGAATTTCCTTGACTTTAGAAATACTAAAGGATCCGACGACCATCAAATAGTAAATGGCCACTGCATGCCATAAAAAAGGAGTTTAATTAAAAAGCAGTAATTTCGGAATAAAGATTGTTATAGGTGTATTGGCACCCCTATAGTATGGCCAATTTAATTGATCACATTTGACACTTCATCAAAATTCAACAACGTAACCTTGTGACGGTGGGCATAACATATTTATTTTTTTCAAAGTTAGAACTGCACAATTGACATATATGCAATAATGACTAAAGAAGGTAATTTTACGATTTACTCTAAAAATGTCTTTACAATGTTGCATTAGTGATCCCTTTTTTTAACCCTAGGGATGTTTGGTAATAAGAGTTTTTTGATCTGTGAAAAGAAACTACTAACTAGCAATATTTATGTAAAACCCAATACATTTTATTTATTAGTAACACCCCAATTGATGTATTAACCTTACGACCAATTAAAAAAAATATTATAATTTCTCTTTTTCATTTTATACTGAATTAAAATTTTAATCGCGGACTTAAGTCGCAGAAATAGTCGTAAAGATTAAAAAAAAAAATAATTTGTATTAAATTATACAAAAAATAGTCATAAAGATAATAGAATTATTATTACTTGCTATTATTTAATACAAGCTATTATGAAGTTCACGCTAAAGTATTACGACCATAAAAACCGCGGACCGTAAACGGTAAAGTGTAATAAACCCGCTAAACTGGTAAAGTGGCGGTCATTGTCACTAGGACCTGAACTACTTGTTCGTATCGGCGTATGACAACACCTGATGCTTTCTTTTTTCTGCGAATCTATCATTGCAGTTTCCATTTTAATTGCTAACAATAAAAATAAACGAAAATGAAACAGTAGGGATAATGTCTTCTAGACCAAATTTCGATCATAACGGCCAGTCTAAACGGAGGTGCCTTATATCTAGTGCGCTTCCATAGAATTAATAAAAAAATAAGTAGATAAAACTCATATTTATTAAGAAATGAAATTAAATTCATAATTACTAAGAAATGAACTCAATCGCTACTCGATTTACTGTTTCAAAGAAAAATCTTTTATGCGAGCATTGAACGCGGTAACTCAATTAGGTTGGGGCTAGGACAAGATTATAAGATTAAAAAAGTACTGTGCTTAATAGAAATCTATGATGAAGCCTCCGCCTGAATAATTATAATAACGAAGTTAAATATATTAAGAACGTATATTTATTTAAAAAAAAACTATTATCTGTACTATTAAAATAAAATTGAAATGTCTGTCAGTAATATATGTTTTGGGTGGAATTTAAGAACTGATTTCAAACTTCTCAATGAGCTATAAAGTTGAAATTTTCAACAAATATAAATAATAATATCTTTTCTTATTTCACTTATTAAAATTTCTCCGTCTGTTTGTTTGTCCGGGATTATCTTCGATATAGCTGAACCAATTGTAAAGAAACTTTAAGAACAGGTAGAAAACAAAAAATCTAAATAACGCCATTTTACCAGATACTACTCAGGCGAAGCCAAAGCGAGTCGCCGATTAAACAATAAGAATCCGACAGTTATCTACTATAATAATTATAATGACTTAAAATGACACGTTTGTGAGAATACGATTCACGTAAGAACTTTTTTTATAGGATAGGATGACAAACGAGCACACAGTTCACCTGATGGTAAGTGGTTGCTGTGGCCCATAAACATCTACATCTATCCTCGATTACGAAACAAAATGCAGATGCGTTGTCATCCGTGAAGTCTTAGATGGAATGCCTCGTTTCCTGTAAAACGGGTATCCGCTTCTCTACACACACCATACGAAACACAGCAGCATTAAGCTACTATTTGACGCTGGTATTCTGTGAGAGCATGGTCCTTCCCCGGTCAAGCCGATCCATTCGTGCTACAGCTATACTACTAATATAACTGCAGCATGGCTCTAACACGTAAAACACCTTATAGGTTATACGATTATGGTTTTAATATTTCAGAAAAAATATATAGCTTCAATTATTCAGGAATAAAGACGGATCTAACGATATCAGGAGATCGAGAAGAAATATATAACATACACTAAAAATACATACATACAAAATTAGACTACAAACTAGAAAAATTCATTATCCATAGTCGAAAAAAATATGTTTCCGAATTTGAAATTGCTTTTTGACAATAACTAAAAAGAAAATACCAGTGATCATCATCATTCATCATCATTACAGCCCTTCACAAGTCCACTGCTGAACATAGGCCTCCCCCAAGTAATGCCACAAAGCACGGTCCTGAGCCAACTGCATCCATCGACTTCCTGCATGTCTTACCAGGTCGTCACTCCATCTAGTGGGGGTCTCCCTACACTACGCCTACCGGTACGAGGCTGCCACTCGAGAACCTTTCTTCCCCATCGGTTATCGGTTCTCCGAGCTATATGGCTGGCCCATTGCCACTTCAGCTAACTAATCCGTTGGGATATGTCAGTCACTCTGGTTTTACTGCGGATATCCTCATTTCTGAGTCTATCACGCAGAGAAACTCCGATCATAGCTCACTCCATAGCTTGCTGAGCGACCCTGAGCGTCCTCATATGGCCAGCAGTGAAGGACCACGTCTCTGATCCGTAAGTCATCACTGGTAATACGCACTGGTTGTACACTTTAGTTTTCAGAGATTGAGGTATACCTGACGAGAAGATGTGTCGTAATTTCCCGAACGCTGCCCAGCCGAGTTGAATCCGTCCTCTCGGTCGAAGTTGGACTTACCTAGTCGGACTATTTGTCCCAGGTAAACGTACTCGTCAACAACTTCGTGCATAGTGCTCCCAACAACTACCGGCATAGGTGTGACATGGACATTGAACACGATCTTTGTTTTGTCCATGTTCATCTTAAGACCTATCCGTTGGGAGACACCACTGAGGTCATTGAGCATAGTGCTAAGGTCCTCCAGCGATTCTGCCATAAGGACTATATCGTCGGCAAATCGAAGGTGAGTGATGTACTCACCATTGATGTTAATACCGTATCCTTTCCAGTCCAGTAGCTCGAAAACGTCTTCTAGCGCAGCGGTGAAGAGTGTCGGGGATATAACGTCACCCTGTCTTACACCTCTCTGCAGTTGGATAGGTTTCGAACTCTGGTTCTGTACTCGGATAGCCATCGTAGCCCTACTGTACAAACACTTCAGCACTTCGATATACCGACAGTCAACTTGGCACCGCTGAAGGGACTGTAGCACCGCCCAAATTTCAACGGAACCAAAGGCTTTCTCATAGTCCACATACGCTAGGCAAAGTGGCAGATTGTACTCTTCGGACTTCTGTACAATCTGCCGCAGGGTATGTATGTGGTCTATGGTACTGAAGCCTTTTCGACGGCTTGTTCGGGAGGCTGGAAGTCGTCGAGTCTGCGTGCGAGACGATTCGTAATGACTCTCGAAAACAGCACGTAGACGCGGCTCAGAAGGGAAATCGGTCTGTAGTTCTTCAAGAAAGCGTTGTCGCCTTTCTTAAAGAACAAGACCACCGCACTTCTGCTCCACGCCTTTGGAGTAGTGCCACCATGGAGGACGGAATTGAAGAGCTTCTGAAGTACTTCAAATACCGGTGTTCCACCCGCTTTCAGAAGCTCCGCTGTAATTCCATCCTCGCCTGGGGCCCTGCCGTTTTTAAGGTGCTGGAGAGCCATTCTAATCTCGCTCAGACTGACGTCCGGGATATCATCGGAATAGTGTCGGGTAAGATTTGCTCTTGGATCGTTACTCACACTTGCATGTGGCTCCAACGATGGTGTGTACAGCTGCCCATAGAACCTCTCAATCTCACTCAAAATCTCAGGTGTCCTGGAAACAATGCTGCCACACTCAGTCTTCAGCTTTGACAGTTGGCTCTTTCTGGCAGAGAGATCTCTGGCAAAGACTTTGGAGCCCTGGTTCCACTCGATCGCTTCTGTAATACGAGCAGTATTAAAGTTGCGTAAGTCTCGCCGTATGCCCTTGGAGATCTGTCTGTTCAGTTGTCTGTATGTTGTCAAATCTGTTGACGATTGCAGCCTCATCTCCCATCTAACAGCCATGAGATTAAGAGTGTGATCGGAGAGTTTTTGTGTTCTTCTGCGGCGGGTCTTGCAGAACTTGGCTGCGACCGCATGGACAGTTTCCACGAGCTTGTCAATTATATTGTCCACTGTATTGCAATCTTCTAGGCACTGAAAGCGGTTACGTAACTCGAGCTGAAAAGTCTCGGGATTCTGGATTAGGGCACGAGGGGGACGGAGCGTTCACTTCATAAGACGAGACCTCTCCAACTTAACGTTTAGGTTCAGTGTACCTCTAACCATTCGGTGATCGCTGCCGGTTTTCACCCTTGCGATCACTGAACAATTGGCGTCTGGTCGTCATAATGAAGTCAATCTCATTTTTTGTCGAACCGTCTGGGCTCGACCAGGTCCTTTTCCTGTGGGGCCGCTTCTGGAAGAAAGAGTTCATCATAAAGAGTCCCTCTTTCTCCATAAAGTCAGCCAGCTGCTGGCCCCTACGGTTCCGTTGCCCCACTCCAAATTGCCCTAACTTCAGCTCACCGCCTTCTCTTGTGCCCAGTTTTGCGTTGAAGTCTCCCATCAACACCGTGTAGTGGGTTTTGGAGGAATGCATGGCTCTAGAAATATCCTCATACATTTCCTCCACCTCCTCATCGGGATGTGCCGAGGTTGGTGCGTAGACCTGTATAACCTTCAGCGAATACCGTTTGGTGATTCTGAGTATCAGGTATGCGACCCTCGTCGATACAATCCCAATCTTTACAACGTTGTTGACGAGAGACTTGTGGACGATAAATACGATACCTCCTTGGGACAGATGGTCGCCCTCCCGGTGATAGAACAAGTTGCCGGACTCGAGGATTACCGTGTCCTCCCCCTTTCTTCGGACCTCAGATAATCCAATAATATGCCAGCACAACTTGTCTACGTCTTCTTCCAGTTCCAGTATCTTCTCGTCAGTCCTCATGGAGCGTGCGTTATACGCTGCCAGGTCGAGTCGTCGTAGGTGGCAACCGAAACTCCACCGGAGATTCTTAGCACCCCCTGCCCCGCCGTTACCATGCCACGTGCACGCCACCGTAGCCAGGAATAGCGGGGCCGCCGAGGACTGGGGGCCTTTTATTTGCGTCGTTGCTCATGGGGTGATATTTGCCATAGTTGCCACGATGGGCGGGCGGGTTGGCAACCGCAGTTTTTTATTATGTTATTGTTGTTATTAGGAAGATGTTGCTGCCCATCTCCTTTCTGTGTCCCTCTGTCGCCTCTTACGATACCCACGGGAAGATATGGGGTAGTGGATATTCTCAACCGCCACTACACGGCAAATACCAGTGATACCGCAATATAAATTAAATTAAAATAAGGGTTGGTTAGGATTGATTGCGGTAATCTTTCTCCTGTAACTGTTCTGAGCATTCATAAGTTTTATGTCACCAGCCATTAAAGACTAGTTTCTCCTTTAAATTGTCCTATCCCAAAATTTAGGCGAGACTCGTCATTCACTGGGCAAAATTTGAGCAGTCTAACCACTTGAAATGCTATAATTTATTAACTTGTCTGTGTAGTTTTAAATCCTATACCTTTAAACGAGCAATTCTTGATAAAAAAAAATATATATATATATATCATCAACATCACCATTACAGCCCTTCACAAGTCCACTGCTGAACATAGGCCTCCCCCAAGTAATGCCACAAAGCACGGTCCTGAGCCACCTGCATCCATCGACTTCCTGCATGTCTTACCAGGTCGTCACTCCATCTAGTGGGGGGTCACCCTACACTACGCCTACCGGTACGAGGCTGCCACTCGAGAACCTTTCTTCCCCACCGGGATCGGTTCTTCGAGCTATATGGCCGGCCCATTGCCACTTCAGCTTATTAATCCGTTGGGCTATGTCGGTCACTCTGGTTCTACTGCGGATATCCTCATTTCTAAGTTTATCACGCAGAGAAACTCCGAGCATAGCCCTCTCCATAGCTCGCTGAGCGACCTTGAGCGTCCTCATACGACCAGCAGTGAAGAACCACGTCTCAGATCCGTAAGTCATCACTGGCAACACGCACTGGTTATGCACTTTAGTTTTCAGAGATTGAGGTATACCTGACGAGAAGATGTGTCGTAATTTCCCGAACGCTGCCCAGCCGAGTTGAATCCGTCGATTGACCTCGCGGTCGAAGTTGGACTTACCTAGTCGGACTATTTGTCCCAGGTACACGTACTCGTCAACAACTTCGAGCATAGTGCTCCCAACAACTACCGGTATAGGTGTGACATGGACATTAAACATGATCTTTGTTTTGTCCATGTTCATCTTAAGACCTATCCGTTGGGAGACACCATTGAGGTCATTGAGCATGGTGCTAAGGTCCTCCAGCGATTCTGCTATAAGGACTACATCGTCGGCAAATCGAAGGTGAGTGATGTACTCGCCATTGATGTTAATACTGTATCCTTTCCAGTCCAGTAGCTTGAAAACGTCTTCCAACGCAGCGGTGAAGAGTTTCGGGGGATATAACATCACCCTGTCTTACACCTCTCTGCAGTTGGATAGGTTTGAACTATATATATATATATATATATATATATATATATATATATATATATATATATATATATATATATATATCATCAGAATCTCGGAAACGGCTCCAACGATTTCCATACAATTTAGTGTCCAGGGAGTTTCGGGGGGCAATAAATCGATCTAGCTAGGATTTATTTTTAGAAAATGTGTTTTTGTCCATGTTTTCAGGCAATGAAAAACTGCTACAATATAAGAAGGTAAGTTTTGACACTTTGTTAATGATCGTAATAGCTCAAGTGGATATCGAGTGGTCGTGAAATCGTAATGCCTTGGTTCGCGTTCCGTCTTGGGTTCGATTTTTTTTTCCTTTTTTTTTTCAAGTTCCTTTCCTTTGTGAGAAAATCTATTATTTCCAGCCCTTTTTTTGTATTTTTTAAAAATACGAAAATTTTAATTAAACTAATTGCACTCATGATTTCTTATTCGAATAACCAGTTCAGTTTTTTTCTATTATGTCAATAAGATCAAAAAATATTATTCATGTAATTTGTATCTGTATTATATAAAGTAGTCAACAAATATATAAAAACAGATTACGCAAAATATAGACATGACACAATAAACATCTACAAAGCACTGGAAATACAAAGAAGGCCTACAAGAAAATCAGAACCAATACAACATGGATAGAAGGACTTAGAAAACACGATACAGAGCGAGCGATATCATTACTACCGCAACAGAATTTTACAGAAACCTATACAGCAACAAAGGCATAACAACCATAAATTTCGACAAAGAAATAGAGTATACACAAGATATAAACATGAAATAAATAGACGCAACCGAAATAATAGAAGAAGTAAAGAGACTGAAGCTAGAAAAAACCCCTGGTTCAGATAAAATCACGAACGAAGCACTAAAAAAGCACACATAACTCTAGCTGCAACATTAGCTGAACTGTTTAACATGATTCTGCAAAATTCTCAAATACCGTCTCAATGGTCCGAATCTTACATCATATTAATATATAAAAAAGCGACTCGAAGGACATCGGAAACTACCGACCAATTAGTTTGCTACCGAGTCTATACAAATTATTCTCCGCAATTATAAAAGCAAGAATCAGCGACACATTGGAAAAAAAGCAACCGGTAGAGCAAGCAGGCTTCAGAAAGGGTTTTTCAACAATTGACCACATTCACACACTTGAATAAATTATGGAAAAATATCATGAAAACCAAAGAACACTTTATATAGCATTCATCATAATGAAGAACCAAGATAAGTTTACCAAAACTCAAAGACAATTCCCACTACCAGTAATCTTTTTCGATTCATTAAAAGCTTTTGATACGGTAAGACATACAAGCATCTGGGAACGCCTGAAGGAACAAGGAGTGGAGGAAATATATGTAAAAATCATCAAATCCATATATAACAACAATAAGGGTAAAATCGAGCTAGAAACCTCCGGCCCTTGCTTTCCAATAGAAAGGGGAGTTAGACAAGGTGATTCGCTGTCTCCAATAATATTTATAGCCGTCCTCGAGGCGATCATAAACAAGCTAGACTGATGATACAACCCGCAGCAGACTATTAGTACACTAACAAAAACTACACCTAGCTATGTAAAAGTGGGAAAAGACTAAGACAATGACCAATAGCTTGAAAAGACCAATATTAGTCAATGGCAAACCATTGGAATACGTTGAAAAATATGTCTATCTGGGAAAAAGTATTAGTTTTGACAGGAAAAATAAGAACTTAGAAATAGAAAGAAGAATCCAATTAACCTGGAACAAATACTGGAGTCTCAAGGACATTTTTAAAAGCAATATGCCACAAGCTATTAAAACAAAAGTCATGAACTCGAGCCTCTTGCCTTGTTTGACATATGGTTGCCAAATTTGGAAATTCACTGCTGACACAAGAAAGAAGCGTCTGTCAGAGAGGACTCGAATACTAGAAAAAACTAAAATACGACATACAAAAATAAGAAAAATAACTAAAGTAACAAACGCTCTGAGCTACGCACAAAAATTGAAATGGAAGTGGGCAGGACATGTAACGCGGCTAACTGATCTTAGATGGACCAAAAAAGTAACATTCTGGAATGGCCCAATAGGCAAAAGAACAAGAGGTAGACCTATTACAAGATGGGAAGATGATATTAAAACAATAGCTGTTCCAAACTGGCGACAAGTAGCTCAAGACAGAGTCAAATAGGCATCACTGGAGGAGTCCTTTAACCATTCTGGGGCTCCGGTAGATTAAATAAAAATAAGATTAGGCAAATAAATATATTATTATCAAAATAGTTACAGATATATTATAAGTAAATAGATAAATATAAACTTATGAATGTATGAAAGCTTATACTACACAATAAAGTTATGTAAAGCATTAGTTATATAAATATTGTTAAATAAGTAATTATCATATAGGTACATATACTTTAGATACAGATAAATTTATATTAAGTGAGTAATAAATAAATAATATAGAGTAAACCAAACTAACACATGCATAGATTATAAGTAAATTTACAGGAAATAAAAGGCTTTTTTATTTTTTATTTTTATTTTATTTTGTTTTTATAATTTGTATCTGAATGTAATTTAAAAAAACCGAGCAAAGCTCGGTCATCCGGTTACTAATTATCAATAGAACTGTCTTGTCATATTCTAACTGTATTAAAAATTCTTGGCTTTTACATGGACAATGCCTGAAGGTGGAGTTCAAGTTATTGAAATAGACCGTTAAGTTATTACCTTAACCCTTTTATCTTAGCAACTTTCTGCCCTACAAAATATAATTTAATAAAGAAAATTTAATAATTTATTTTATCCTCATTCGGTCTCAATCTATTTCCGATTATGCAGATCCCAAAATATTCTTTATAAGTTAGAGCGAGAACAAGTGTGGCGGCGCTGTCGTCGCGCCACAAGCGAAACACACCGAAACCAGAATCGCGCTATCAAAGTTCCGAATCATAAAACAGTATATATAGAACATCTCCGAACTATCACACGGAGTGTTGGCCGCTCCCCGGGCAGAACACCTTGCCCGGCGGGAGATCTCCCCTATTCCTTCGCGGCCACACAAGCATAACCTAGTACCCAACAGTTCTGAGCTTAAGTGACACTAAAGCTCAAAACAAATAACATATAGTATAAAAGGTAGCAGATATGTCTTAGTGATGATGAAACTCACATTTTTGCCACTATCTCAGTTCAGCCGCCACTGATGGTAGTCCTGCATTATACGCGGTGCTTTAATGTGAGAGCCCGTCACAGTATCTACACTAAATTCCTTTATAGCTGTACCTCTACCTAAAAGAACCAAAATCCTTACAGTTGGAACGCTCTCTAAATATCCCTCGCACCTCAAAGCCAAGGGAACATTTATAGAAACTTGACGGGACATCCTATCAGCACTTTTGCTACAAAAAGTCCGAGAATACCCAAACCCGACGCCGCCACAAGGATACATATGCAATGTAATATCGATTAAATAAACAAATAAAAATAGCACACTACAATTTTTTTGCTAAGTACAGATCTCTTTCCAGGGGGTTTTGGAGTGGGAAGGAATGCACATTCTGCAATACGAATATTAGAATAAATAATATGGTCACGGGGGGGACCATGGGTGCTGTAAAGCACCCGAAACGACGGGATAAAAAAATTAAAATTAAATTATAATTAAAGGCGATAAAATCTGTAAATAATAGTTTAATTCAATGTGTTCGCGTAAATTTAAGAAATCGTTACGAATATTAGACTTCAAACATCCTTGAAATATTTTTAATTGCTTAGAACTTCAAGTTACATTACCGCCGAGCATGTGTTATTAAATATATATTATAATGACAGTATATCTATACAAATAAATGAAACTGAAGTGTCTGTTTGTAATTTGTTTCATACGTGGTAGAACTGCTGCAGCTATATTACGGTTGTAGCGCGAATGGTTCGGCTCGACCGGGGAAGGCCCACGCTCTCACAGAGTACCAGCGTAGAATATGGAATTGAGGCGTTCCATCTTAGTCTTCAGGGGTGACAGCGCATCTGCATTTTAATTCTTAATCGAGGTTTATCTATAAAATCTATAAAATATTCAAAATAACAGCTTTTTACTAAATGCATATAAAAGTATACAACGGTACTTACAGTAAAAAAACAATTTTTAAAAGTTTTATTTTTCTATCTGTCTGTTTGTTCCGGTTAATCTCCGACCTTGGCTAGACCGATTTTGACGGGATTTTCACTTGAAGGTAGCTGATTTTATAAGGAACAACTTAGAATACTTTTATTTTAGAAAAATAATTAGATTTCCACGCAATAAAATACCTATGAAATCCAATCGATACATTCCACGCGAACGAAGTCGCGGGAAACAGTTAGTAATAGTTATACAATCAACGTGACGGTGTCGATGGACGCAGCTTGCTCAGAACCGTGTTTACTGCCATTCCTTCTGTAGGCTTATGTTAAGCAGTTAATTTGTGAAAGGCCATTATAATGATTATGATGATATCTTTGACACTAACCCTCACAACCCCATAGGTATAATAAAATGTAAGAATGTATTAAAAATATTTTAAAATCATTACAACAGTGAACAATAGCAGATATTTTTGTTAACAACCTCAAGATAACATTTTACATTACGTTGGAAATAGTCGTAGCCTTTGTCTGTACCATTTTGAAGACGCTGTGACACAAATTACGGTTTTTTTTAATGTTAATAATGTGATATTCCGTGCTAAGTGTGTTTGTGTGTGTGTGTGAAGAAACATTTCTTTGACCTCTAGCCTCCATTGCGAAGGAGTTCCGTTGTGTTTTGACATGTTGTTTGCAGAGGTAATTTGTGAGAAATTCTTGATGCCAGAATAACTTACTGGTCACTCAACTCGCCCGCATAATGCTAAAATATAGAATTTTATGAGAGAACTAAAAAGTTCTGCAGTGTACTCAAAATATATCTTTTGCGTATGACCTCTATTTATATTTAATTTAGAAATAACTGTCTTCAGATATGTTTTACGTTATTTGTGAAGAAATGAAAGCTGATTCATTAATTTAATTGTCAATAAAAAGTAATCGGGCTACACTCGTAATTCTTCGATACACTATATCGTAGTACCGTGTTCAGAAGCTATTACGTGGATTTTTTTAAATATATAAAAGTAAAAACAGCTTTAATCTTTTGAGTTGTCTAAGGAATACACGAGCTCAAGGAAACATAAGAATGTCGTTTAAATAGAACATTAAAAACTTCAGCCGCTATTTTTCTACCTTTATGGATGAATTTTTCCTTTAAATGTATAAAGGAGCACCCCCAAAACTACCTATAAAATAAAAATGAACCAATTAAATAAATTGGTTCAGAAGTTTCCGAGAAATTGGTGCAAATATATTAAAGATACATAAGGGTCAATTAAAAAACCTCTTCGTTTTTGATGTTGAATATGAACAAAATAAATGATTCAATTTGCTTCTTCGATCCTGAGTCGCTTTTTTTAATAATCGAACAAGTACCGAATATGTACATTTTCTTTGTCATTAGAGAAATTTGTAATTAGAGAAACCTAAGGATTTTTAAAATGCAATGATACTCCACTTAATATAGTTCTTTGGATTTTTTTCACAATATGGCGTCTGGTTGTCACCATATTGAATTTTGATTACAACCATATCTTTAGTGACACAATCTTGCAGTAGCGCATTTGGCCGCAACCTCTCCACAGCCAGTTGTAAACGGGTAATACTTTTTTACAATTATTACGTTCATGACGTTTAATTATTATTAATGTATGAAATTAAAGCTAATTTTTTTCTGAGCACGATGGAATACGGCTGCCTATAATAAAGTGACCGGATATAAGGGTAACTAGCTGTTAAAGATAGATTAAAGTGAAATAGAATGATCGCGCTACATCATTCGTTAGACGAGGATGGCAATTGACAGCTGTCCGCGTTTTTAAAGTCATTGCATTGCAGCTTCTTGCACCCAGATCTTAAACTAGGAGCTTGGTTTATCCATTTATAATCTAATTACTATAAAATATTACTAATATTTCTGAAAGAAATAATAATCTCTACACTTTTCCAACAATTGACCCACGCTATGAAATCTATCAAATAATTCACTACGTCCTACGTGGTGCTGCCCGGATGACTAAAAAAATCTTGGATGGCCTTATTAAAGTGTGTGCTAATTGACAGTCGCATGAAAGTTTGCGCAGTATGACGTTTGTGTTATAAGAGATGAGAATCTGCCTCGCTACAAGTAAAAGGACTCTCCAGTTTACGGCCTTCACTATACGAAACAAGTGATATTAGTTCGTTCACTATACGTTTGTATTGTGTGAGAGCGTAGTTCTTCCCTGGTCGGTTTAAGCCGTTCATATTCTAAGTATTAGCTATATACCACAGCTGCAGCTTGGCTTTTCCACGTAAAATGTATGTCTTTGTTCGCATTTGGTTATTATACTATCCATCGTCATCATTATTGAAATAAAGGGCTTCCCCCGACTGAGTGACGACCTGATAAGATATTCAGAAAGTAGGTTGATGCAGGTGACTTAGGACTGTACTTTATCGCAATCTATGTGGAGGTTTTTGTTCAGTCGTGGACTTTTGACGAGCTGTTATGATGATGATGATGATAATGTATATTAATAAGTATGTTATTAAAAACTGTTATAGTCTTCTATCGCTAAACTAGTGTCCTATAATTTTAAAATTGCTTTTAACTGTTGCATTTATGCATTATAAAGCGATCATCACACTTGAGCGCTTTACTAACGGTTCAGAATACTGCGGTCCGTTGGGATGTTATTTACCTGACAGCACCGGTGTAATTTGTACTATGCCTTTACGTTATTTATACGTCATACTTGCTTGAAAAGATCTTGCAACAGATCGAAAATTACGTACAAAATATATTTTTTATTTCAAAATATTCGGAACAGTTATGAAATTACGAGACTCAGTAACACATGCAAAAAAAGAACGGCCTATAAATAATTATCCTAGGTCTAGGTCAGACACATTTAATTTGATCCTCAATCAAGAATCGTCAACTGAATTAAAGTAATAGCTTTAATTAAATCTGGTAGTACATTGGACCCCGCAAATTTTAGACCTATTTTTGTACTATCAACTCTCAGTAAAATTTTTGAAAAGATAATTTTAGATCAATTGTTATTTAAAAAAAAAATACTCCATAAAAAAGTATTTGGTTTCACAAGGGGTCGCTCGAGGACTGACGTAGGTGTCGAGCTTATGAAATATATTTTTAATGCTTAGGAGAGTTCACTATATGCCTTAGGTACTTTTTGTGAACTTTTCACGGCTTTCGATTGAATAAAATAATTGAAACTTCAACATTACGGAGTCAAAAATATTGCACTTAAACTTATTATTTCATATTTAAATAACAGAACTCAAAAATTCGTTATCAGTGGTAAATGATCCTTCGGACCAGTAGTATCAAATGGGCGTTCCTCAGGGCTCGATTCTTGCCCCATTCCTGTTCAAAGTCTATATTAATAACTTACCTTATCTTGTAGGGTACAATCACGATAAAGTATTATTTGCTAATGATTCTTCATTAATTTTCAAACTCAATCGACAGCCAATTAATGTTGACAATGTAAATAATGCTCTATAGAAACAGGTGCATTAGTTTAAAGCTAATAACTCGCTATTAAATGGCATTATGACAAAATGTATTAAATTTACAATATTTAAACATTCAAATACCAATGTGCTCTTAAATGGGGAAGAGTTAAGTCTTGTGGATACCACTGTTATTCTTGGCATTACTATTGACGCAAAGCTTCAATGGGGCCCCCACATATATAAATTAGCAGGTAGAGAGTTCTGCAGTATATCCTGTAAGCAAGATTAGAAGTCTAACCAATGTTTTGACAGCTAGATTAGTTTATTTTAGTTACTTTCAAAGGGTATATGGTAATGCAACTAACGTAGAAGTCATATTTGTTTTGCAAAAGAGAGCTGTACGGGCGATTTATAACTTAAATTGTAAAGAGTCCTTTAGAGAAAAATTTAAGGAAATAAACATATTAACTTTGGCATCGTAATATATTTATAAAATGTAATCTATGTACATAAAACCATAAATAACTTTCATAAGAATAAAGATGTTCATACTTTAAATACTAGGAATAAACCTAAGCTTGTAATACCAGTTACTAGATTCCACACAATTAGTAATTCGTTTATAGGATAATGTTTACGCTTTTACAACAAAATCCCATAAAATATACAAAATTTGTCATTAAACAAGCAAGGGCTCTACCACATATAACAATGCTTAATAACCATCATTGCTGATGATTATCAGCAACTTCTAACCGGTGCAACGTAATATTTGAAAAAGTTATTTTGGTTGACACTAAAAAAACTACCCATTCGAAGAAAGTCAACGTTTGGAAATATTAGCCTGAAGTTTACGAGGAAAACTCACAAATAATTCATCTAGACCTTTTTCTCAGTCGTTGGATATTTTTATTGCTATCCCTCTACAAACTTTCTTAGTCGAAATTCGAAATTTGACCAATTGAGTGGAAAAGCTAAGATTTGTTTTCAAACTTTTTTTTCTTGTAATATTTTCTCGTATAGGGCAAGGTGATCTTAGTTCATAACGTGAGCCATTAGCGTGATCAAAATGCTTTCATCCAATTGTTTGGTCGTTTTGTACGGAAAAAATGTGTGTATACACGCACTACACACACACACACACACACACACACACACACACACACACACACACATGAATTTATTTTTTGTGCATATCTATAGCACAGTACCTATCGAAAAACATAACATTCATTACTGTCCTTTAAAATAAATACTGAAAAAGGGTACTTCAATTATTAATGTTTACGTATAGTTCTACAGCCGCAGTGTAAGAGAATCCACTACCGCATATAATCCTGAGGGTGTCGTAAGGAGCGATAGAGCGAACCGAAACAGGAGAGGGGCACCAGCATCTTTCTGATAACAAATCTAATAAAAACTTGCCAACCTGGTTGCTACCTGGTTGCTAAAGCCAAAGCTTTTGAAAGGCTGTAATGGATGGATGATGGATAGAACTATTAATATAATTACCATCAGTAGATGCCAAAGGTTTTGTTATTTTACCCATTTACCTTATTTTTCAATCACAAACATAAAACGGGTATGAAATCACCAAAATTTTCCTTACTTAAATGTTTCCAGGGTATTCTTGTTTTTTTGCTTCATCAGCCTGAAACACTCTGCTACTGAAAATGGACCTCTTTCTTTAGAAGCATTAAGGACTAAGATATAATACCTATTTGCACGTAAAAAAGGTCTTATAAAAGGATTCAAATCCAGAAATTACGATGTAGTAATCTGTTTTGATCACAAATATCTTAAAAAAAAACAGATTATACATTTAAGATTAACAGGTGCAAAATTATATTAAACTAATTTTTAAACTTTTGTAAAACATAGGTATTTAATGTTATATCTGAAATTCAAAATAGTTCAACACAAATTCACAAATTAATGTAAGGTTTATTACATAAGTCCTCTTCACAACGTAGTTGCAGCCGGTAAAGTTATTGTTTCTAAGTAATCCTATAATGCAGCTTTGTAAATTCGAAACTAGAACAGATTTTCAGTACCTAATCTACGAGTATTTAGTGCGACATTGTAGCGTAAGACTATTTCATATTTAAATAAAAAAAATTGAATAATCCAAAAGTGCACACCTTGAACGCTCATGCAATGTTTTGTATAATCAATTTACTTTTACTATTAACCAAAACACGTACTTCGTATAAAGCTACAAAAATTGTTTCCGTTTAATTGACACGAATTTTTTTTTGTGTATTCGTTTTGATTCGTATTTTGTTACCGAAATTGTCAAATATTAATGAACGGGACAGTTTACAAAAGTGAAATTCAAAAAGCTTCCCAAAGATTGAAATCTAATGCTAATAAAAATATATCAAAGTGATAAGTTGAGTTTTTCAAAAGATATTTTCTTCACAAATCTCACAGTCGAAGTCGAATTAAATAATCTTATAACTACGTCTAAAGTATGAATTGAAATCTCCTCTTGCTATTGGTGCACTTTTTATTATATAAATGCAATAAAAAGCTGGTGGAAGTGATTTAAGTTTAGTGGATCGCGATTTTTTGATTTGGTGACATTAAGGCACTACCGCTCCGCTGCGCGTTGAATTTAATGTAAAATAATTGAAACAGTGTTTTGTAACATTAACTTTTAATAAAAAGTCGACTTTAAATAACTTAAACGAATATAACATTTACACATTATGATGTAGATATATAAACTTGACATACAAAAGAATTAAAGTCTAGACTTTTTTAATGTGAAATTATTTTATTCTTTTTAATATTTTAAAAGTTGAATTTTATTTTTATTAATTTTACTTTTAATTTTATTAATCCTTTTGGAATAGACTAAGGAATATCACAATGTCTATATTGTCTAAAAGTTACGTGAAAAAGTTTCATTCCTTATTTTGCGTAAAACAAAAGCTATTTAATAAAAATCTGTTCACAACTTACGAAGATATTATCCAAGTACAACATATATACAAAAAAATCGAATTAAAAACCTTCTCAATTTTTCGAAATCGGCTAAAAACTACAAATTGGATTATTGTAACTTGTCCTTAAACTTTTTTTTTAAAATATTTACTTCGTCAATGACGAGAACAATTTCGCGTTTTAATTTTTACATATTGCTAACATTGAATACCATTGTTTCTAGGCACTTAGTATTAAATAAGAATATAGGTAAGTACAAACACATAACCAACCGTCAGTACACATTCCAAACGCTACTTCGCAAAGGTGTTTCTTTAATTTACAGCCTCATGAATATTAAAAAAAACAGTCAAAACAGTAAAATTTCAACAAAGACCCATAAAAGATGGCGTTGTTTGGAAAACAATTCTTCAGTTTTATACCTCGCAAGACGCGGATAAACGGGAAAGTTAGATTTTTTACGACCTCACTATAACTATATAAATATATAGGTGGTTGTTTCGTAATAGTAAATTTTTCCACCTTAATTAAAGGATTTAACATAATTTCAATTTATTTACTTATTCATAAGAGATTGCCTCATTGGGGAGTATTTGACATTGTGCAGCGTTGGTAGCCATTGAAGCAATTGCAGCTATTTTTGATTGTATTCAATTGTTATTAGGAAAATGCTGCTGATTGTCTCCTGGATCGTTTCTCTCTGTCGCCTTTTAGAACACACATCCACGGAATGATATGGGATAGTGGATTATTTTATACGTCTACTACATTTTTTTTATTTATTTAAAAAAACCAACAGCTTTTTACGTGGTAGAGCCATGCTGCAGTTATATTAGTAGTATAGTTGTAGCACGAATGGGTCGGCTCGACCGGGGAAGGACCACGCTCTCACAGAATACCAGCGTGAAATAGTAGCTTAATGCTGCTGTATTTCGTATGGTGAGTGTAGAGAACCGGAGACCCTTTTTACTGGAAACGAGGCATTCCATCTCAGTCCTCACGGGTGACAACGCATCTGCATTTTGATTTTTAATGGAGGATAGATGTAGATGTCTATGGGCCGCAGCAACCACTTACCATCAGGTGGACTGTGTGCTCGTTTGTCACCCTATTCTATAAAAAAAAAAAAAAACAGCGATTTAACAATTTTAAGGACTTAAAGTATAAAGCTTAAATGTAAGGCCTATTAAAGGTTTTTTCAGTTATATAAACAAAATATATTATGGACGGTACAATTTAACTATTCTTTGGATTTATTATAATATGTATGTACTAATCTAATAATTTATATATATATATATATACGTTATAATATAATATTACACACAATAAAATAAAATCTAATTACAATTGTTTCGAGGGGTACTGGTGAAATTTATTTTATTTGGATTATTACACTAAATTAAAAATATCTGGATTTTTCTACAAAACACTTTTTTATAAAATAGAAATTAAATATTGATATTAAAAAGAGACAAACCTTATAAGCCTGTTTCTGTTAATTATTTGCTATCGTAAAATCAATACTTTGTCCCTCGATGTCTACGAGTAGATTGCATCAACGAGGAATGTACATGTATTTCTAAACTAAGCGTAAACATGTAAATCCCTTGGAACCATTACACTTGTTAAGCACAGAAAAGCTCTAACAACAAAACGTTTCATAGGGAGAAATTATGTCTAAGTCCTAGAATTACACGCTTAACATAAACAAACAGCCAGTAACGAAAACTCGGTCCGGAACATGTTTGCATTAGAGATTAAATTCAGTCATACTTATTACTCACTACTATTTACTATTTTATTCCAATTATATACTATTAAAATAAATTTAAGATAAAGTATGTCTATATTATTACATATTTATAAGACTGAAACTTAAATGCCCTTTTATATCATTCTGATAAAAATTGAGTAGGTATATAAAACTCTTGTCTTTGAGATTAGAGAAACATTTGGAACTTTGGGTAGTGGACTTCTGAAAGCTGTGATAAATAATATTAATAATAAACACTTAGGAATATGTTGAATGTCTTTTTAACCGACTTCAAAAAAGGTGGTCGTATTTAATTTGAATGTGTTTTTTATGTGCTACCTCAGAACTTTTTTTTAGGTGAACCGATTTTGATGATTCTTTTTTTATTTGAAAGCTGGATGCTTTTCGTGTGGTACCATGTAATCCTGTCATCCTTAGTCATCCTTAATAAAGCGTATTTAATTGACGTCTACTACATTGATGATGTTCTCATTATATATACGTTTAAGTCGGTTATATAAAAAAAAATAATTTACTATAATGACTGGTAATAAAGAAAAATGAACTGTCACACATAGAATAAACTGGCACAATGAGAGAGGGAGGTGCTCACTGACAGTAATTCAATGTTATTGAGTTGAAAAAAAAACAACAAAAAAAAACCGCGTGACGCAAAGCATGGCAGTGTCTTGCCTCTAACTTTCAACCATAACAGTTGAAATATATCTGGACTCCAGCGAGTTTCAACTTGATACAACAAAACAAAACAAAAATTACATTTCTTACTTACAGTACTTGGTTTTAATTTTTTATATTACGCTTAGGACCAATTCGCATAATTGGCGATACGGTTAATCGGCGTTTGGATTATCGGTGTTCTACTATACCATTGTGTTTTAATAATTTTAAATATTTTATTAATAAAATAATGTTAAATTCATAAAATTTTATTTATTCGTTCATTACATTCTATCAAAAGTCCACTCCTCCTCATATATATATATATATATATATATATATATATATATATATATATATATATATATATATATATAACAAAGGCCTCTCCCATAAATTGTCTCTAAAAAGGAATATCATCTGCCGTAGTTGCCACGGTTGACAGGCTGGGTGACAACCACAGTTTTTGATATTCTGAGTTGTTAACAGAGAGATTCATTCATGTGCCGCTACTACAAGGCAGCGAAAGAATCCACTATCATTTTATTTTGTTATTGTAATTATGGAACAAAAGCTTAAATATATGTGTGTTAGTTTCTTGGACGTATATACTATACAAAGCACGTCCATGGTTAGTTTTTACTGATATAGTAACAATTAAATGCTGGCCGAATATCTGCATAAAAACAAAAATATAATAAAACATTCTGCCAAATGAAGAAACAGCAAAACGAGCAGTAATATAGTAAATCTAAATTGATGTTATGCAACGGAACAGATTGTTACATAGAAAATCACGTAAAAAGCTCTCACAATCGTTGTCGCGTGTTATGCGAAATGACATCGCGATGTAATGCGGAGCGTGCACGGTGCATTACTTCACTGAAAGCTCACGACAAGATTGCAAAGATTAGTAGATTTTAGCAGTCGCTAACAACACGCAACAGTTCTTCGGAGATTAAAGATTTTTGAAAAGAATCCAAGACATAGAAAAGCAGCGAAATTTTATACTGCATACGAAACTTTGTTTTATTTATGTTGTTCAAAATTTGTACCGTATATTTGACGACGGCACTTTATAGCTTCGACATCAGTGTGAAACTATTTCATTCTTTTTTAGTTCTTTAAAATTGGCTTTCACTTGATATTAAAAATAATTTTTTACCCGTTTGATTAGACAAGGGTGTTAAAGGAATAATATTTACATTATAAAATTAATCCTCTGTTTTTCCAACGCTTGTGGTAGACTTTTAGCTCTAAATTTGTATTTATACCACCCCTGAAGTGGTATGAGTACCCACGAAAGAGCTTAAATACAGTAAAACTTGGTTAAGTGGGACCTGAATAAATGAGAAACCTCCATGCTTAGTCCCGACACTTAAGCACTGAATTATCTCTGTTAGTGGGACAAAACAAACGTCTATATCTGAGATTAGCTCTTTCAATTTTTATCGTCACAATTACCTCTATAATTGAGACAACGAGTGTATTTTATCTCTTTTACTGAGACTATATTTTGTGTACCGTTTTATGTACTAATTCTTATTCTACCCGTAAATTCCGCACTTAACTAATTGTGTAAAAGTGACCTCCAGTTTTAGTTTGGTTTTGCTATCTTCCAGATTTTATTTGAAAATGCCGAAGAAAGGCTTCACTTTATCAGTACGTGAAAAACTAAATTTACTTATACCTGGATATCTGAGACACTGGGTAAGGGAATACCTATTAAGTGAGATAAATTTGCAGGTCCCTTAAGGTCCTAGTTATCCAGGTTTCACTGTATAAGGTGTAACCTATTTAATAAAAAAATATGCGTGTAATTTTTTCACACGTACGAAGTGCAATTTTGTTACGAAATATAACTCTTCTTTTATTTTATATTTTACATAAGTAGGTTAAATAATACACTCATGCAGTTTTGGCGATGAGAAGTTACAAGAAAACGTGCCGTCGATACAGAATGTTCACTTCAAAAAAACGACTGACGTTCACATCTGACGAATTACCGCATAACATATTCCTTCTCCTATTTTAAGTCGGCTATTAAAGTAACAGAAAATAATAATTATAGTGTTTGTAAAAATGTAACTTAAAAATTACTTACACCACGAACGTAACAATTAATATTCTATAAATTCAGGCCCAACAAAGTATAACATATACGAAACAAAAAATGTCAATGAATTTATTTAGTTAATTATGTAAAGAATTGCTGGTCTATACTGAAATTTCGACAGTATCAAGTTTGAGTATTAAGCCTAAAGTTTAAGAAACTGTCTGTGAATACCGGACTTACAGTCAATAAAAGGAAGATGGAGAAGCTACAAAACAACAAAGGATTAATACTTTGTATACTGAGCATAATGCTACAATGCTTTGTTAGATCAGTCGATACACATTCTGCCTCGTTCGAGACGTTGTGCTGTAGCGTGCAACCGAGATACCGAGAACCGAGATAGTTACGAGATGCTTACATGAAAAACGTTACTGCATTCGTTTACTATCGCAGATATTTTGTCAGATAACCTACGTGCTTTTGCAGACATTTTCGTTTATCGTTACTTAAATTTTATTTAATTTTTTTCAAAAACAAATACATTTTACACCAATCGAGCCAGAGCTCTTGTATTTTCAGTTTTCTCGGTAGTGGGGCTGTATAGTGTGTGTATACATTTACCAGTCTTAAATTTGCTGAAACTGTAATCGTCTTATTAAAAACATGGTATGTTGATAGTCTGTATCGGGTTTAAGCAATGTACGAGTAAACCATCGTTTCGAAAGAAAAGTATTTTGCATTAAAGAAGTTCCTTAGAGTAATTACTAGCATACAGAGAGTATAGCTGAACTCTTTATACATATGACGCTTAACATGGTAGAAAATAATATAGCTACATTATATTCTCCTTGTTTCTTTTACAAAGTTGTTTCCGTTTTTCCATTTCACACACACCTCTGTGTTCATGTAGGATTAGCGAAACAAAAAACGTTGTTAATAAATTCATTTGGTTAATTATGAAAAGAAGTTCTAATTCCCTTTCCTCACCATAACTAACAACTCAATAGCATTATTTCTATTTTATACTGGTACTAGCTGAACTCCACAAAAGTTGTCGTGCCAGTTAATGTTATGGGTTGTGTTCAGCATTGTTTTTTATTTTATGAATGATAAATTTAAATTTAATTTTAAAAAAATCAAAAAAAATTTGTTTGTTTATAAACATTCTCCATTGAATAATACATATTATAAGAATTTTTATGGTGATCGACCAAATAGATTTTGAGTTAAACGATTTCATATATTATACAAACATTCTCTTTTATTTTATACTGGTATTGTGTGCGAACGTAGTCTTTAACCAGTCGAGCCATCCCTTTTAAACTGAGTAATGTGTATTTATCATATACTAATGGTGTATCCTTGAACAAAATTTAACTATAGTCACAGGAAGTATTAGGTATTAATATATTAAGTTATAATATTGCAAGTATGCCACCTCAATACTGATATACTCAATCATCTCACTCGATCTAACTCAGGATTGTATTAAAACTCGGATAATCATAGCTACCAAATTACTCGCATTTTTGCATGAATTTTAGCTTCGGCTGAGTCTTTAACCCAGGACTCCAGGGCTCACAATGCGGTGCACAGGTACTTTGACTGATGGGCCACGAATTTGTAGATTCAACTTATTCAGAGGTAGACAAATAAAGCGTCATCAAAAACAGAGTCAGAATATATCTTCGCAAAACGTAATCAACCTCCGGATTTTTAATAAGCTTTACCCGCCTACAGCCCTGCGACCAAACTTTTAGCCACTGCGCTATGAAGCCGTCAAAATCAGAATACATCGCCTCAAAAAAATCAACTCGGTATTATTAGATACAAAAATAATAACCAATTAATTATTATCTTAAAAAAAATCTATACAATACTAGCTTGCCAGGCTGACATTCTTCTGCCCTTTTCGACGACCCTTTGTCATGTCCTATTAAAAATCCTTAAATTCGCAAAAAATATTGTAGGTCACTCATGGGTAAAACAAACTATCCTATCTCTCAAGTTAGACCATACCGCACACGGTGTGCAAATTTGATTAAAATCGGTTTAGTAGTTTAGGAGTCCATCGCGGACAAAAAACTTGACACGTAATTTATATATATTAAGACGCCTCAAAAAAAATCAACTCAGTATTATTAGATACAAAAATAATAACCAATTAATTATTATTTTAAAAATATCTATACGATACTAGCTTTGCAGGCAGACGTTGTTCTGCCCTTTTCGACGACCCTTTGCCATGTCTTATTAAAAATTCTTAAATTCGAAAAAAAAAAAGATTTGTGGGACGACACTCATGGGCAAAAAAACTATCCTATCTCTCAAGTTGAACCAAAGTGCACACGGTGTGCAAATTTGATTAAAATTGATTAAGTAGTTTAAGAGTCCATCGCGGAAAAAACAACGTGACACGTAATTTGTATATATATTAAGATTAAGATATATAAATCTATATAATAATAATGAAAAACTAAACATTTATTGAAATGAATCTTATTCAATAAAACTCTACTAAAATTCCTCATTTAAGTGATAGTTAGCATTCATTTCTTAGTCAGCATTCATTTTTTTACAGAATAAGGGTGACAAGCGCGTAGACAATCCACGTGATGGTAAGTAGATGTTGTGGCCCATAGACATCTACATCTATCCTCGATCAAAACGATATAAAATTAATACACCATCTCAAAGCGAAATGAACCTCCGGTACAATCGCAAAGAAAAGTAATAACCATTATGTTTTTAGTTAAAAAAATGTTTCCTTCCGGTAAATAGTGTAATCGAACCGAATATCCGTTATCATAATTAACAAAACAACAATACGAAAATTCTTTATGTCACTCGAGTCTAGTTGAAAGTAAACGCAAAACACCCGTAACGGTACATGAGACCAACTGTTTTCGCGACATAGCAGGTCGACGAACTACAGCAGCTGTGCTCTCCGTATTTATAGAAAATTTGTAACTGCTCTTATTATATACCTTTTAATTTGAAAGTTAAAACGGCTACGATACAAAAATAATATACGTATGGATGGCATGAAATTAAAGCAAATAATATTAACACGGCATTTTTATTGTGGTAGAGCTACCTATACATATATGTAAGTCTCTAACAGGGCATGAGGTCCAGTTAATATAATATCATCGTCCTTGATTTGTGTAATTGCAGCATCAGTGGATTCTCCTTTTACTAATATATTATACATGTAGGTGTCTATGCACGAAAGCATGCATTCACTGTCAGGTGAATTGTGTGCTCATTTTTTATCCTTTTTTTTAAATCCACGCGAAAAAGTAGTTATTCCATTAAGTATTTAAAAATAAAATTTAACATACAAAATGTTCGTATTTTATCGTGACTAAAATCATTTTATAAACACGCGTGTCTTTAAAAATAGGAATTTGTGTACTTTTAACAGGCTCATTTAAGCTTGAACTTTATGTATGCATGTATAATTCAGTTTTTATCAGGATATCTAAATAATCTGAAATTTTGCACACAAATTAGGAACCGATTACAATACAACAATTTCTTGGCCATGACCAATAATTACAGATCACTATCAATGAGGGTTTAGTTTTAATTGCAGTTACAATTTTCGTTATTCTTTAATTGTATACGTTATATGGCACGTTTGGGTTTTAGGCAAGAGCAACTCGCCGAGTAACTCGCCGAGTTATTCGTGGACGACTACGACCCGTTTTCATA
The DNA here is from genome assembly GCA_907164705.1 of Parnassius apollo. Taxonomy (NCBI): domain Eukaryota; kingdom Metazoa; phylum Arthropoda; class Insecta; order Lepidoptera; family Papilionidae; genus Parnassius; species Parnassius apollo. Next base: position 6,783,569 of record CAJQZP010000644.1, read on the forward strand.
TTCGTCTGTATTCATTCAATGTAGATCTTTTAAACATAGATAATGTACGCATCGTTGCCACGACTATATGTATACTTGATATTTATAGACTCACAAATATCGCATTCCTTGGGAGGCCTATGTTGAAAAGTGGACTTGTGAAGGACTGTAATGACGACGATGATAATGAAATATTTATTTTCATTAAAGATATATATATATATATATAGTTCAAATATTTATACGATTTATGTTAGAATATTTACAATTAATTTTCACACAATATTAAAAAAACTGTAATATAGAAAAACTAAAATTAAAAATTTAAATTGTCATAAACTTCATTAAGATTTACGAGTATTTAAAACTGATTTCTAGGACACCAATTATTTTAAAATAAAAATAAAGTTTAGAAGTTCACACGTTAAGTGAATAATAAGTGAGTATGTAAACACTGATACGAATACACAAGAGAATATTTAATGTACATAATATGTATGTTCTCAGTGAGACAGTTTGTTGGGAGCAATTGTAATTATGTTTGTTTATTTAACTTTGTGTGATTTTTTATATCTCTTGTTCCTATTTTGTCTCTAATAAAGTAAATAAACAAACAGTAACCTTAACTACATTAAGAATTAAGCTATCGTCTTTATCAACCGTGGTAGCTCAGGGGCTAAGCGCTTGCTGGGAATTTTACGGTATGCGAGCAACCCGAGTTCGATTTTAAATCGAAATAAAAATCTATAAATTTGTTAATTAATATTTTTTGAATTTATTTAACACGTGATGGGCGATGAAGAAAATACAAAGTGAGGAAACCTGCATGTTAAAAAATAAAATATTTGACATATAGTGTCCACCAACAACCATTGTAGCAGTGCGGCAGAAACTTACTCTGACCCTAAAACCTTAAAGCTGTAGGACGTATATACGCTGAAAATTTAACATAACTTTAGTAATTTCTATGTAAAAATTATCCTCTTTATGTAAGAGGTTAATGTTCTTTTACATAGGTTTGATATAATGGGGTAATAAAATAAATTTTATGAAATAAAATCTCATACGATGCATATTTATAAAACTTAATTTAAGAACTTCTGTTCTTAATAAAGTTATAAACTTGGAGCGTTTTCCATCATTTCGCATTACCTGCGAACTTTTTGAACATTAGTTATTACAGACTCAATTCAAGTTAGTAAAAGTTCGACGTGCTTCACCTTAACAAATTAAAGGGTAAAGCTATTTTTCAGTGTTATTCCATAATTTTATTCGATGCTACAAAATAGCAGGTATCTTGTACGATACTCTCAAAGTGAAATCGAGTCCAATCAGCTACCAAAGATTTTGATGTTCTATACACTTGTATTGAATTTATTTCAAATGTTTGTTATATTGTTTACATTTTTTTTACATTTTGATTATCAAAATATTATATTAAAACTTATTAATTATATCCACGCGTATCATTGATTGCAGTAATCATTGTTTTCGGCAAGGGGTTTTTGGGGACGATTTCAAATAAAATTATTTATAAATATAGAATATAAAAATATAATATGTAATAAATAAAGAATAGCTCTACAATGTCTGTGAATAATTGAACATAGAAAAGGACACATTTATCACAAAACTGTCTAAAACACCACAAATATTATTTATTAAACGACTGCCGCCGACGCCAATAGGTTCGGCTAGTTGGAGACTGTTTATTTTTGTGTTTTTATATAACTGAAGAGAAAATTAATGAAATTACAGTCCACGTAATGGTAAGTCGCTGCAGTCTGTGGATACATGCAGCCAACTTCAAAGAATGCTACATTGTTGTTGTAGATGCGTTGTCCTATGAGGCTTAAGATGGAATACATCACATCATATAACTATACTGCCTCTTTTTACTCCTCAGCCCGGAACACATCAAAGGAAACACTACTTATTTGACAGCAGAAATAGCAAACCGGGTGGAGCTTACCCAGACGGACTTCCAGGCAGAAAAGTAGACTTAATATCTCTGCTTTTCTGCCTTCTTTTCATACGTGGCATACACATGGCGTATCGTCCCGTGGGTGCTGTAAGAGGCGACAGATGGAAACTGGGACAGGAGATGGGCAGCAGCATCTTCCTTATAACATCTCAAAATACCAAAAAAAACTGCGGTTGCACATCCGATTGCCAAGCGTTGCAACTATGGCAAAATCTATATGAGGCAATTGCCTGGGTGAACTTATGATATAAATTAACTGCTGTCAACAAATCACTGTCAGGCAGTCACAGTGCAGAGTTTTTTTCTTAAACAATAATTTCTGTGTTACTAAACGTGCTACTAAATTTCCCTCTTTCAATTCAATTCACAACGAAATTTGATAAACAATGGAAGCCAGATAAAAATAATTCAGAGAGATCTGAGAGATACAGTTACTCTAAGTAATAGCTTGGGAATAAATATAACTAGATGATGTACCGTTTTCCGAGCTTATTTACCGTATTCTGAATTTAAAAAGCTGTTGGCGTTTACTTTTTATTGTTCATTTTATACGAAGATCGTGTTTTCCGTCAGATTACTTAAAAGTGTTTTAAGCTTTTTAACAAATCATTAAAATAAATACGTTTCTGTGGCTTGTAGGTCCTATGTTAATATGTGTCAACTGTAATACTTTCGTAGTACATATTATATCGTAAAAGGCGAATATTTAAAAGCTTAGCGATATTAGGTTTGTGAATATATAGGCATCATAGGATAGGAAAATAAATAGAAAAAAATGGGTGGCTACTATCGCTTCTTTCAAAATGTTTCCAACTGACCCATATTAATAAGCTTAACCACACTACCCAGAAAATTGATTCTCGACAATATACGAAAGGATTTAGAAGCATACGATATTGTTCGACCCTTGTTTTATCTGTCATAATGCTCGGTATTTATAATTTACATACATAACAAGTACACGTACAGTTAACATTACGTATTTTATTTTTAAAATTAATTACGGCGGTGATACCTTATCATGGAACCGGTAAAGAAAATCGGACAAGTGATAGTAAGACTCGCGCCCTGAAGGAATGCGAATAAACTATAGTTCATGCATCCCGGGAATTATAGGCAAAGTAAGCACCAAATATTGCCCTAACGAAAAGGTAAGTCGGATTAAAGCAGAATCTGAATACTTAGTTAAAAATATATTCGCACACCATGATCTATGCTCCAACTTCAACTCATCGACCGATCAATGCTCCAACATGAAGTTTGTGTTCACGAAACATATTTTTATATTATAAAACTACAAATTAACGATGTTTGGATTTTTTCCTTTACTTGTGCTGTAAAACCTTGCTTATTGTTAAATTTCATGATTCTAGGTCAAGGGTTATCTTACCCAATGGATTTTGATGGGTGATTATGTACTCACAAAAGTATCCGTAATAAGTAACATTAATGTATACGTAACATATTTTTAGAATGCTTGTGAAACTTCTTAGTCATAAGAAGTTTCATTTTTTACATCTCTAAGGGACGGTAGACTTAAGTAGGGTTTTTGATAATAATATTAACTTGATACTTCTACCCGCAGCAGCTATAAAGAACCGCGACGGACAGACAGTGAGACGGATGGATGCACGTACGACAAAGTGATCTTGTATTGGTTCCGTTTTTTCCTTCTGAGATATGGAACCCTAAAAATGTGTACGTATAATATAACTAATAATATTCAGTTAAAGCAAAACTTATTAATATTAATAAACGTTAATTAATTTATTATATTAATTAATTTTATTTAGCCTAACATAAGTTTACTGCTGAACATAACCCTTCCCATTAAAGGCCTCATATAAGCTGTTATCATTATTTCACAAGCAGTACCTAGTCTTCCAAGCTGTTAATATGATAAATCGCAATTTAAAATTAAACTTTCTAAAAAAAACTCTTTTTTACCACTGATGAAAAACATGAATGAATATTTCAATTAAACACATAGTGTAGGTCTATGCAATAAGTGACATAACTATGAACTCGTGTTTGTTTCCTAAATAATGTATTTGTTAATTTTTAATGAAACTAAAATAAATTGTTCACAAATATCGTAAATACCGAACCTCTAAAAACAGTATGAGTAAACAAGATTATGTGTGCTTTGCAGGGTTATTATTATATAATAAGATTCTGTACGTGAGGCTCTGTGCCTGAGCAGATCTGTATTCGTCATGCAACGGAGGATCCGAGCGGCACGAGCACGCCTCCGTCGGGGAACTAATATTTCAGGATTTGCAATTTCCGTGCGCTGGATTGCCGCCACTGTTTATGTACATTTTCAAATTCATTTTCTTTATGAAATGATGGGGAAAATTCCTTTGGAAAATCCATATATAAAATGTTTATTATATGGACAACAAAACGGATAACGGAAAAAATTAAAAATTATGTTATTATTATTATTAACTTATATATACGAGTATATAAGTTTTGTGCCAAATTGTCATCCTAAGTATGTTGTCATATCATTTTGATATTTTACTAGAGAGATCAAATCTACACTTTACAATATTAATGACGTACATTACTACATTATGCAACAAATGCATTTAACTAAAACTTACGTAATATGGGAATTAATGTGTATAACTGTAAGCGATTTTACTGATTTTTGAATATCCTATTTATTCATTTTTGAGTATACAATTTATATCAATCGAAATTAAATAGAATATTAACTTAATTTAGCTTTAACAGTCCTTTTTTATTAAAAGAAGTCCTACCACGAAGTAGGTAATTATTAGCATACTAGCGATACGCCCCGGCTTTACACGGTTGATTTCTGAAACTTAGCAGCGCCACCTACCGGAACCAAATGTGAATATAAACGATCTATTGACCCATTCAAATACACACAAAAACTTGCATCAAAATCGATGGGATGGTTCCAAAGTCTATAACGGACATAGGTAGAAACATTTTTTGTGTTTTATATTATAAACATATGAAGTCCGCTTCACTGCTCCAAAGTTTATTTTTTGCCGGGCTACTTTAAATTTCATTGATGCCGTTAAAGATCAAATACAATTTGCCCGCATACTGTCAAATCTACGACAAACGTTTAGCACCAAAACTACTACAGATCTAAAAAATGTGTAAACACATAAAACATTGAATTTAAAAAATGGCTAAAACTTAATTTCTTAAATCTTAATTTCTTACTTCCTAAAAAGGATGTAGAAAAAAGAAGAGCTTCCTAAAAAGAAGGAGAGCAGTGGTAGCTAAGAGTCGTGTTAGCTCAGATGGTCAGCGCTCGCTGTAAATTTCACAGTACGCGAGCAAACCGGGTTCAATCCCCGCCGGCACCAATGAAATTGTTAATTACAATTTTAAGAGCTGATTTACCCTGTACTTGGCGGTTAAGGAAAACATCGTGAGGAAACCTGCATGTCTGAGAAATAAGAAAAGAATTATTTCGTAGACATTGAGGCAGCGCAGCGGACAATTCCTTGCCCTAAAACCCTCTCAGAAATGTGCGGAGGTCTATGCCCAGCATTGGGACGTATATAGGCTGTAACTTTTAACTTTAAAAAGGAGGTAAGAAATTAAGATCATATTGTAATAAATTTTGTTTCCTCTACAAACGGTAATAAATAAGACGCAAAGTTATGTTTGATTTTTAAATACCGACATATATTCGCGAAGCTCACTTCTTTCATCTTAAGGAATGGTACTCTGACTTCCGATATATGACAGATTACCCATATAGTGTAAACCTCAAATAATTCAATATGAACCTGACATGCATTAGGTAATAATGTAAAAGGTGGGAGATGTACTGCGCTCGTTAATCCATTTGTCGAAAAAGGCATTCGTTTTCATAGATAAAATCTTTCATTTTTGTAAGATTAATCAAGAAAAAGTATTTTATAAATGATCCTAAGCTTTCTGCTATAAAATACTAACTCATTCCATTATTGTATTAGCTTTAGGAGATAATATTGATACCGTTAATCAATGAAAGCTCGTTATCGATATGTATCGTAAATTCTGATTATAATAGTGATTTCAAATTAAACCACGATCGGAGCAACTTTCATCAATAAATTACATTTATTTTATCGCCTTACTAAACACAATACTGTAGTTGTTCAAGCTTGATTTTAGAATTATCAAGTTCAATCTTCATTATCTTGAATTTCATTTATTAACAATAGAAAATAAAGTATCTTAAAATGGACTAACGAAAGATCTAATGCATTACTGGGCGTTAGAAATTGTTTCTGCCTTAGAATCCGTCTGGGTAGCTACCACCCCTCTTACTTATTTCTATTAAATAGCAGTATTTGCACTATTGTATTTGGGTTTGGTATTCAATCTTAGTCCTCGGAGTTGAAAAACGCCATCTTTGTTTGAAGTCGGCTACAGTTGTCCAGGAAATTCAGTAGCTACTTAACATCAGGTGCACTATGAGTTTGTTTGCCAATACAGTTTTATAAAAAAAATCCTGGAAGGTCAAGCCATAATTCTCTATATCATTATTATCATCATATACCCCAAAACGTTATGTCATTATATTCTACCGCCATTCTACCTTTCCTTCGACAGGAACCACTTCAAACGTGACACGTGACCCCTTTTTATTATTATCTATATTTTACCGAAATTCTACCATCTACAGGAACCACTACAAACACTTTGTACATGCCAGTCACGCTGCAGCTATTTATGATTATAGCGCGAATGGGCCAGCTCGGCCGGGGAAAATCCACGTTTTCACAGAACACTAACGTGCAATAGCAGCTTAATACTGCTGTGTAATATATGTTCGTATAGTAGTGCAAGAAACCGGGGATACATTTTACTGGAAACAAAGTATTGCTTCTTAGTCATCAGGGGTGACATCACATTTGCATAGTGATTCATAATCGAGGATAGACGTAGAGTTCTATGAGCCACAGCACCCACTTAATATCAGGTGGGTTGTGTGCTCGTTTGTCAACCTTTTATAACAAAAAGAATCTCGTTTAGGAAGGTCGTGAAATACTCAAAAAGAATACTCGGATCGATAAGATAAGCATTGTCAAAGTTTTAACAAATCAGGTACCAAGGACGTCTATTCACCTTCCAAACATGAGAATTAACGCAAATCCTTCCTAACACCCATACTTAAGGAGAGGCTAATCTTAAGCCGTGGATTTTTGCGTGCTAAAGAAGAAAAAAATTACTTATAACTTAGTAACGAATCGTTTTAAAAAGAATCCAAAAATATTTACCATATCGCTTCATAATCATACGTGAAGGGAACGTTTTCTACCCCTTTTTAAGCAATTTCGAACACGGAGGAGTCTGAGATTTGCCATAATTAATGAATTTATGGTGAAGGAGTGCAGAAAGCTAAAGTTTATGTATAATATATGTTACAAATATATTAAATTAAATTTAAATAAAACATACATTGTTTACATTCTCACGTAAAACAACGCGGGCCGCCCACGTAACGAGTATTGCCTAGACAAGTTATGTCGTAACATAATATATATATATATATATATATTACTAGCAATCCACCCAGAATTCGCACTGGTGATTTCTGGATCTCGATAACAGCACCACCTACCCGGTCCAGTTGTGAATCAAAACCATCTAGGGACCCAAAACCCAAAAAGTTTCTTCGAATTCGGTTAAGCCATTTTTAGTTTTATATATATAAAGCTCCAAGGCTAATGTCAAACATCTTACTAGAGTTTATCGCTAATTTTTTTTAACCAAAAACTACTCAAATTAACTGAATAAGCTAAGAATTTTGTGTAATTTCAAATGTCCCTTTTTCAAAACTATATGGAATGTATGTCAAGGTAAAAAAGTTATTTTTTATGTTTTGTGTATGACATATTCTGTTTTATTTAATAATGTGCAGTTGAAAGTGAAATATAACTTGATCAATATACAAACCTAAAGTTATTACATATTACGGTCGAATTTCGTCCACTAGGCGACCACTATTATCATATAAAAAAATTGATAGATTAGTGTAATAAATATCATTTTAAGGAATTATATATTATAAAATATATATTCTATCTCGAGTACACTCATCTTCAAGAGTAACGATATTACCCTGATTAAGCACATCTTCAAGATATCATGACGATAAGGAACGTATCCTACCTTGTTAGGACTGACTCCCGAGTGCTCTTCAACATTTTGAAGATTCCTGTTACGTTATTAATTACAGAATTCATCGCTGATTATTTCTTTTCCTTTTTGTATAGACTATAAGACTATAGTCTAGTTTTATATAGTTATATATAAATTTTTATATATAACTATATAAAACTAGACTATAAAACAAAAAAAATATTATGTTATAACATTTACCTCAAACCTTTTACGAAATATTCTAAGTGATGTAAACCATAAACTAATCTTCTGCTTTTTCTTATATTTATCAGCTTATAAAAGTCTACTGCTGAACACAAACCCTCTTCTATTAGGGTGGCTTTGCCTAATTGCCACGCTTGGTAAGTGGATTCTAGCTTTTACACGAGACAGACACGAGTCTTAGTACCAGACCATGGAGTATAGAAGTAAGGAGGATGATCTCCCATAGAAGAGTATCTAGAGGGTATGAAATGAACTTAGTAGTTGTCGACGGAGTGAAGTGAGGATTTAATAATTTATTACAGTTATGGGTATATGTCCTCTTGGCCGCATTGTGTCACAGCGTCATTTTGCTGGTAAAGAGAATCGATGCTTTATTGCTGGATAACCATTACATATAATTATCTATAATTGTGTGTAATATAATCACCAATTTATAAATAGATAATTATAAACAGATCTCTATTATATTAATAATAGAGATCTGGTTCAACTGGTTACTTCGCCTACGCGCATTCCAGATGTGGTGGATCATGCACCTTCCCTGTTGGACCTTCTGCTGATCTCTCATCCGGACGGATATCAGATTTCCGTCGACGCCCCTTTAGGCTCCTCGGACCATTGTCTTGTTCGGAGTGTGGTGCCACTCACGCTGAAATCGCAGTTGCATTCTGCAGGCTGCCGCCGTGTTTGGCACTATAGGTCAGCCGATTGGGATGAGATGCGGTCTTTCTTTGCATCCTACCCTTGGGGGCGGGTTTGCTTCTCGCCGGACGATCCCAACGTTGTTGCGGATTCTGTCGCTGATGTGGTACTTCAGGGTATGGAACTTTTTATTCCTTCCTCTGTGGTGCCCATTGGAGGCAAATCACAGCCATGGTTTGGTCGCTCCTGTAAAGTAGCATCATCCTGTAAGCAGGAGTGCTACCAAGCCCGGGTTGACGCATCAGCGTCCCGGGATGTAAACACCAGCGCTCTAAAAAAGAAGTATAATTCCGCCTCTAGGTACTTCAAAAGAGTCATTGCCAAGGCAAAGTCAGAGCACATAGGCAGAATTGGCGAGAAACTAGTTCGCCTTCCTTCTGGAACCCGTGCATTCTGGTCTCTCGCCAAGGCTGTCCAGGGGAATTTCTGTCAGCCATCTTTTCCATCTCTGCACAGGGAGGACGACTCACTGACCCATACCGCAAAGGAGAAAGCCGATCTTCTAGGCTCTTTCTTTGCGTCCAACTCGACTCTCGATAACGGGGGAGTACGCCGCCGACCATCCCGCGGTGTGAGTGCTCCATGCCGGAAGTGCAGTTCACACAGTTACGTGTTAATGGAGAGACAATTGCACAAGTTCGCGAAGCACGTAATTTGGGCATTATTTTTGACAGCAATTTGAGGTTTGTAAACCATGTAACCAATTTGGTACAAAACTGCTTTTACAGGTTAAAAGTTCTATACAAATTTAGACAATTCATTACAGTTAATTTACGTGTAAAACTTTGTGAAACTCTAGTTTTAGCTAAATTAAATTATTGTATAACTGTTTACGGACCTTGTTTGCTTAAGAAATCTCAAAAATTAATCCAAAGGGTACAGAATGCTTGTGCACGCTATTGTTTTTACATACCGAGACGATCTCATGTCACGTCATATCTTAACGCTTCGAATATGTTAAAAATGCAGGGGCGTCTCAAACTTTTTTATGCTTCTTTGCTATTCGGCGTAATAAATACAAAGAACCCAGAATATTTATACAAAAAACTTAACTGGAGAAATGACCAACATTTATATAAAATTCGACTATGCTCTAAAGTTTTATGCGTCCCTAAACACAAAACATCGGCTTTCCGGGGCAGTTTTAAGTTTATGGCATCTAAGTGTTGGAATGATCTCCCACCCCCTCTACGCACTATGACAAGTAAAAACAGTTTTAAAAAGAATTATAGACGTCACTTATTGAGCGAACAATTACTGTCATAACCGTATTATTCTTACATTTTAGTTTTATAAATTAAATATATAAATATTGCCAGTAGGCGGTAGTAGATTTATAAGCTCAAATAAGTTAGGCTCAGTAAAATACATATTATTTAATACTTTGTTGTTATTACTATTAGTTGTATTGTTGCAATAATTATTAATAATATAAATTTTATGGAAAAATCTATGATAATTTATATTATATTATTATATTATATATTTCTTAATTATTAATTTGAACTGGCTAATACTCGTAATAATACTCGTAATAATACTCGTAATAATACTCGTAATACTCGTAATACTCGTAATACTAGCAATACTCGCAAAAAAAACACTCGCTAATACTTAGGAAAACACGACACGTACTCTTATATGAACAGTTGTTAAATTTAATATAAGCAGGGTTGCGAGCGTACTGTACTCTTCATTTGTTGGGCGCTGGCAGAATAACAGCGTTGTAGGCAACTGCAACATTTATGCTGAGCTAGAGCCCATTCATTACTACACTTTGTAATTTTGGTTTTTTCTGTGTATACTGCTCACTGTAACTATATTGGTGGTAATGAATAAATGTTTTATTATTATTATTATTATTATTACAGCGCTCGGTTTGCAAAGCACTCCTCTCCCTGGACATCCACAAGTCGAGTGGGCCTGACGGCATCCCCCCAATTGTGCTGAGGACGTGTGCTCCTGAGTTGGCACCGGTTTTAACGCGTCTTTTCCGGTACTCCTATGCCCTAGCCGTAGTCCCAAAATCATGGAAGACGGCTTTCGTCCACCCGATCCCTAAAAAAGGCGACCGCTCAGACCCGTCCAACTACCGGCATCACCTCCTTGTTCTCCAAAACAATGGAGTCCATTGTAAGCTGCCAGCTCATGAGGTACCTTGAGGATCACCAGCTGATTAGTGACCGCCAATACGGTTTTCGCCGTGGTCGGTCAGCTGGTGATCTTCTGGTGTACCTAACTCACAGATGGGCGGAGACAGTAGAGTCCAAGGGGGAGGCATTGGCCGTTAGTTTGGACATTGCGAAGGCTTTCGATCGGATTTGACACAAAGCGCTTCTTTCGAAGCTCCCATACTATGGGCTTCCCGAGAAATTGTGCGATTGGATCACCAGCTTTCTTGCAGATCGGGGCATCAAGGTCGTTGTAGACGGTGCAAGCTCCGATTGCAAGCCTATTAATGCTGGTGTTCCACAAGGCTGCGTGCTATCGCCAACGCTGTTTCTTCTGCATATCAATCATATGTTGCAAACCCGTAACATTCATTGCTATGCAGATGACAGCACTGGTGATGCTCTTTACACCGGCCGAGCCAATATCTCTCGGGAAAACGTCTCCGAGTGCCGGGACAAACTTTACAAGGCGCAGGTTCGGCCGCACTGTTCCCATCTCTGGGCGGGGGCTCCCCAGTACCAGCTCCTTCCACTTGACCGCATCCAGCGCAGAGCGGCTCGAATCGTCGACGACCGAGTGCTTTCCGATCGGCTCGATTCACTGGCACTGGGAAGAGATGTTGCATCTCTTTGCATTTTCTTTCGCATATACCATGGAGAGTGCTCTGAGGAATAGTTCGGATTAATCCCAGCCGCCAAATTTCGTGAACGCACTACGCGGCAAACGTCCCGATACCATCCACACCATCTGGATGCTTGGCGGTCCACAACTGTACGTTTCAAGAGGAGTTTTCTTCCGCGTACAACCTCTCTGTGGAATAGTTTACCACCAGCGATTTTTCCGGACCGATACGACCCGGGGATCGTACACCTTTCTAAAGGGCCGGCAACGCACCTGCAATTCCCCTGGTGTTGCGGTTGATCATGGGCGGCGGTAGCCACTTAACATCAGGTGAGCTGCATGCTCGTTTGCCCATCTTCTAGAAAAAAAAAGGTAGAGAAGAAATATAGTCACTAGAAAAGAAACATCGCTAATTAATGCATATCTTGGTTTCGAAACACCAATTGTTCAGTTGGACATTTCATATTAATTCATATTATTGACCTATCGGGGAGATAGGTCAATAATATGATATTTATCTATCATATTATTGACCTATCTCCCCGATTTGTTTGAATAGTACATTAGAATAGTACAAGCATCAACATGTAATCCGTCATCATAGTTATGATGTAGCAGTGTTTCCGATCTCAACATGAAGATGGCAGCACTCGTCAATAAAAGCTAGTGAATATAGATAGTTGTAAGATTTGATGAACAATCAAAAGATGAAGAACAATAGATGACAGTTACGCACTAAAATTTCAGCCATTTTGAACGCGTAGTTGTTATTTGACAGTCGTTTGAATCAGTCGATGTGGGTGTTTTTGTAAAAATGGAAACAATTTGAGTATCGAGTTGTCATTAAATGTTTGTTTTTGAAAGGCTATACACCAACGCAAATCAGAAATGCGTTGGACTCTGTTTATGGGGACTCTAAATCATCATTTACTACGATGAAATGTTGTCCAGCTGAATTCAAACGTGGCCGTGAGAGCTTGGGAGACGACGAACGCTGGGGCGTCCAAAAACTACTGACGTTAACATCGCTAAAGTTCACCAAATGGTGATAGACGACCGCAGAATCAAAGTGAGAGAGATAGCAGAGGGTATGAAAATGTCCAAAGAACGTGTTTATCACATAGGAAATCAAGATTTAGGTATGAGAAAGCTGTCAGTGCGTTTGCTCACGTTGTACCAAAAACATGTTCGAATGAACATTTCCAACGCTCTGTTGGCGCAGTTTAGGCGCAATAAATCCGAGTTTTGGCGCCGATTAATTACTGTAGATGAAATTTGGATATACCATTATGCGCCTGAAAGAAAAATACAGTCAAAAGAGTGGACTGCAAAGGGGGAACCAGCTCCAAAATAAGCAAAAACTGTTTTTTCGGCTGGGAAAATGATGGCGACAGTTTTTTTTTTTTGGAGTAGTCATGGAGTTATCTTAATCGATTATCTTCAAAATGGAAAAATCATTATAGGAGCATACTACGCGTATTAGCATATTACTTGCCGGCCACGTTTGCAGAAAAAGAAAATTCTGTTTCACACCTCAGCTGTTGCCACGGCGAAAATCTACTAATTACGGTTTGTACTGCTTGACTATCCACCTTAATCGCTAAATCTAGCCCCTAACGACTTTTTTTTGTTCCCATCTAAAAATTGCGCTCGGAGGGCAGAGATTTTCGTCAAATGAGGAAGCAATTACCTTCGTGAACAATTATTTTGCAGAGAAAAAACGTCGAGTACTATTTCGATGGGTTAGAAAGATGGGAGCATCGCTGAGAGCAGTGTGTAGGGTAGTTACAAGGAGACTGTATAGAAAAATAAAAATAACTTTTAAGAAAAACGTATTTTATCTATGTCGGTCGGAAACTTTTCAGAATACCAACGTAATAAACGTAATGTACGTAAAAAACGTAACTCCTTTTTAAACTCTGAACTCGCGGTGTAAGAGTTTATATATGTACATATCGTTCAGTGGCCCGTGGTTTATGTAAGAGGAGACTGAGAGAATCTGAAATAGGAGATGGGTAGCAGCATCTTTATAGTAAAACATGCGGTTGCTTAACCACCAGCCAAGCGTAAAATCTCCCCTGAGGCAATCTATGGAGGAGGCCATTTCATCATTATATATAGCAATACACTTTTATAGGATGTAATGAATTGAAAATAATAAACGTAAAAAAATATTAAACGTATATATAACAATTTTCGAATATTCACTATTTATATTTAATATTTGAAAATTACGAACCAGGAAAGTAACATCGCACGCTTGACGTCGCTCGAAGATTTTCTGCCACTTTGCCCCTAAGCCCATATTAGGTAACCCTCGGTTTTAAAAATATAACGTCGATAATATATACAATCTATACATACATGATTATAATAAAAATCATGCAATAATAATAATATAGTAATACAATTTATTTTTCGGATTTAGAGAATCCATATCCGGATGTAGCTCTAAACTCGGAAGCACTTAAGTGGTTGGAATTTATATTTGTAATCGAATGACTTTGTTTCTACTACTACTTAATCTCATCAAAAGCTCACAGCTAAATATGGTTCTCTCACATAGATAACAATATAGTACGATTCTGAGCCACTGGGTGGGTGCACCATCAACAATCTGCGTGTTCAAACAAGTCTCCATCTATTCGGGAGTCCATCTAATCTAGGCTACCACTCGAAAAACTTTCTTCCCCGTTGGTTAATCGAGCTTTAGCCCATTGCCACTTCGACTTACTGATCCGCTGGGTAGCTGTGTTAGTAATACTTGTTTTTTGCGCACCTTCTGACAGGTTTTACCCTACGCCAAGTAACTTTGGAATTCCTCATCAAAGACAACGTTTCTATTCCGTAAGTTATCGTTGGCAACACACATGTATGTGAAAGACTATGAGAAATATCAGACGAGAAAATTTGTTGCATTTTCATAAATCAGTCGGGTCGGTTGGCGAACTTCACATGTCTTCGAAATATTTTTCCTTATTTTTCCAGACATGCAGGTTTCCTCACGATGTTTTCCTTCACCGCCGAGCACTTGGTAAATCAGCAATTAAAATTACAAATAACAATTTCATTGGTGCGGGCGGGGATCTAACCCGGGTCTCGTTCTGTTATATTTACATCGAGCGTTAACCGTTGAGTTACCACGGCTCCTTCAGGGGTATAATTATTAATTTTTATGACTCCAGAATGGATAAGAATGTACAAACTTATTAACAATAAAATTTCTTTGTAATGTTATAGGTTTTATCTATTCATATAACCTTAAGAAACTGTACGCTTTCTGCTGATTCATGGGCTGGTAACTGATTTCTTTTAAATAATAAGGGTTACAAACGAGCAGGCAGTCCACCTAGTAGTAAGTCGATGCTATGGCTCATAGACATCTACATCTACCCTCAATTAGAAATCAAAACTTAAATGTGTTGTCAGCCCTAAATACTAAGATGGAATGCCTCGCCCAATAAAAAGGGTCTTCGGTTCTCTACTCTCACCAAACAAAACACAGCAGTATTATGCTGCTATTTTACGCTGGTATTCTGTGAGAGCATGGTCCTTCCCCGGTCGAACTGACCCATTTGTGTTACAACTTTGATAAAGCTGCATCATGGCTGTACTCCGTATGATTGTGATGGAACTTCATCCAAAAACGCTGATTCCAATTTCAGAGACATGTAATGAGGAACATACTAGTGTGAGAGATATGAATTACTGTCCATTACTACAAGAAGTCGCTGCCTTTGATTTGGAAATCAAAATGGGTCGTGCATAACATTGACAACGTATGAATAATACAGGATTGCAAAACCTACGAGGCATTTCCTTAGAAGTTAAAGATGAGAATGTAATCAGAATTTTCGATACGAATTACTTATTTATTCACAACCTTTTAAAAAACAAATATACAATGTGTTAATTTTACACTTGATCAAACGAAATGTAAAAGCGGATACTAGATAAAAAATTATTGCTAAAAAATCGTTTTTTTTTAATGTAAACTATTTAAAATTGTAATATTACAAACACAATGTTTCCAAATTCTCACAAAACGATTTGCAAGTTATTTTTAGTACGTCACAGCAAATAGGAATTAATCGGACCGTTTTCTGATAACGAGACGTTCAATCTTAATCGGCAAGGGTGACAAGACATTTGCATTTTGATTCCCAATCAAGTATAGATGTAGGTGTCGAATGGACGACATCATCCAATACAGATTTTATAGATTGTGTGCTCATTTGTTACCCTTAATTATATTAAAAAAAAAACTGTCAGTCGCAGGACTGCACGTCAGCACTAAAAACTTTTTAGCTTCACAAACTTGTAAACATTATTTTTGCACATATGTATCTGCTCAGTGCTTTTTCCACACCCCAAAAGTGCCCAACGTGCCTAAAGAACGTTTCATTTCTAAAAAAACTCTTTATCGTTGTCAAAAATTTAATTTCCCAAACCGTAAGACTGTTCTTTGATGTCGTAAGAGTCGACTATGGGTAATATTCTGTCTCTCCTCTAATTAATAGCATATGCTCAACATATTTATGTCAACTCTTAAAATACGCATACCAGTGATGGGGATCAGCGAAATTGTTCTGGGGCATCCTGTTTAGAGTGGCGATTGCGGTAAATGCTTTCTACCATTATACCCTCAGGCTTTAAGGCCTAATTATTAATCGTATAAGGCCCAAGTCCAGTATTTTGCTATATCATCATTACCATCATTACAGTCCTTCACAATTCCACAGAACATAGGCTTCTTCTAAGGAATGCCATTAATCACGGTTCTAAGCCACCTATTTCTTCGATTTCCTGTGAGTTTTACCAGGTCGTCACTATCAAGCTAAGAGCCGCTCTATACTATGTTTAACTGTGTACGGGTTGGTAAAGAGTGCATAAGGTTTTCTTAGGCTGATCCTCATTTTGGACTTGGTGATAATATCTGGGCCGGTAGCGACCAATTGCATATACAGTTTTCTGGAAGAAAATCTAAAATACACCTAAATGAATTGCATAAAATCTGACAAACGCGTGGCTTTGTCTTCAGAATCAACATTATTACATATTCCCATTCGGGGTCAACATTAGTTCGGTTATGTGTGTCGCCATAAGCGAATGTTGATTAGGAATATATCATCACCTTCTTACCGTAATCTTCTTTTACTTTGTCTGACCTTTAAAGTCTGCAGCTTGACAGATGCTCTACTCTTGTTACGCTTAACGGGCGGATTGATGATAGCAGTACCAGACGTACGCGCCTTAGACGCTGCTGTTCGTCGCCGAAATAGCTACCGTCCGTACCGTCAACATGCACAGTTCCAATAGCGAAAACTTACTTATAACGGTTGTCGTTATAAAGTTTTATTATTTGGATAATTGTTAATTTTCTTTTAATGAGAATATTGGTAAGTATTGTATACGCAAGGTACGTTAATTTTAAAATAACATTCATAACTATCGACCCGCTCTGACTTTGCCTGGGTAGGATTCTAATTGATGATTTAAAATAATAATTAAGACCAAATTTATTTTATATTATAAATATTTCTATTTTAATAAAACTTCTTAATTCTTGGGATAAAATAAAGTCCAGATTACTCATATCACTCCCGGTATTACACTCGATTTGTTCGTGAAGTTTTATAACTTCAGTTCAGCTATTCTGAAGATTAGTTGAACAAACATACAAGCCAATTTCTTTTTCTCATGTCGCAATGACATTTAACTATTTTATACAAAAACATTCACAATCAAAATGAACAATAATTATGAATAAAATGCTCAGAACGGTTTGCAGTTATTGAGCAAAAACGGACTGATCTTTTTTGTACTTTTCTTATCATTTATTCCAACGACAAGTTGAACTGAAGTTACAGAAAGTAGGAAAAACCAATATTACAACGTATTTTTTTTTTTGCATTCATTACCGACGGTTGTGAGTATAGCGAGTGAGTGTGAGCGAGAGGTGAATAGAGATGACGCCATTTTCAATCCCATTCTTTTACCGTGCGGGTAGTAATCTACGTCTGGTATAACCAAAATGGCCATCTTCCGAAGAAATACTAGACGAAGTAAGAGAGATGGAGTTTCTTTCGCCGCTACCCCATGGCACTAGTGGTAATCTAAAATGCACGCTCAATGCTCAAATAAAACAAATATAATAATATAAGAAATTCTGCAGATTTTACCGACAGAGGTAGGGCAACAAAACAGGAAATGGGCAGCAGCAACTTCCTAAACCGACTAAAAGTAAAAAAACAGCGGTTGTTAACCCACTTGCCAAGCGTGGCAACTATGGCAAATATCCCCCCAATGAGGCAATCTATGGGGAGGCCTATACAGTTGTGGACTTTAATAAGCTTTAACGATAACGTTAAGAGCAAAGTATAAACTTTCTTGAACGTTGTTCACATTAAAGCATCAATCCAAATTAACTTTAAAAAGGGTATTTTAAAATCTAAACGAGGTATTTGCGACCGCCTAGTAAATCCCAGCGGGAGTGGAAGTGTGAACACCATTAATGTTCATTAAATTCGCTTACAGTGACGTGTTGACAAAGAGATAGGCTTTAGATTAATCTTTATTATAAGAAACGGCAATAATTTTATTAAAATAAGTAAAAGTTTATTTGATAGAGTACTTTTGTACTAATATTATTAAAGTGAAAAATTAAATTTTCGATTTTTGTCCATCGTTATAATTTAGTATAGGTGTCGATTATGTCGAAACAATGTCGAAATAGACAGACATGAGACACCTTGTATGATAATTACTACAAATTTTTTTTTATAGAATAAGTTAACAAGTTAGCACACAGTCCACCTGATTGCAATGTTGGTCTGCGGTTCTCTACACACACCATATAGAACATAGCTACATTATGCTGCTATTTTACGCTGGTATTCTGTAAGAGCGTGGACCCGCGTCGGTCGAGCCGACCAATACGTGCTGCAGCCATATAGCTGCAGCCTAGCACTGCTACTAAAGTTAATTTAAGCGTGAATGAGCCCATAACGACTGAAGGAAATTCCATAAACTTCCTAAGGATAAAATAAAAGTAATAGCTTAGTGAGTTTAGTTTTGGTGAGTTTAAAGGTTGAAGTTTTACGCAATCGAACAAAATGGTTTTCTTCGTCGTTCGCTATGTGTACAGCAAAGGAGTGGGATAATTAGCCAACATTTTTTTTAAATAGAATAAGGGTGACGAACGAGCACACAGTCCACCTGATGGTAAGTGGAAGCTGTGGCCCATAGACATCTGCATTAATCCTCTATTAAGGATCCAAACTCAGATGCGATGTCACCCCTGAGGACTAAGATGGAATGCCTCGTTTGTATGTAAATACGTCTGTATCTGACTACAGTGGGAGTGTTTCTTCACCACTTTGGCATTGGCTCATAATAGCTTACAGTGTCGTCATCATCATCATTGTAGTCGATCACAATTCTCAAATCAAAAAATATGTTTGTTTTTAAAATAAAAATATAGAAATAAAATAAGTATTTCTATTATTCTTACTCTAAACAACCTGCCCCTCGTAACATAGTCCAGTGGCCCACATTCATAACAAAAGCTCGAGTTTTGACGACACCGACGAGACTAATTTCTTTCTCACAGCCTCGCAACTTGTGAGAGAACGAAATTGAGTCGTGATTCCTAATCGGGTCGTTTTTATTTTTATTTTATAACGGTTTACACTTTATGTGCTTTATTTCTCCAACGATAATTACATTGCTGGGCTTTTACTTTGAGAATTAACAATACGTAGAAATAGAAAAACGAGGTCGATAATTGTTAAGATGGACGTTGGCTGTGATTTTTTTTATTAATGTTTAATTATTTGGTTTCATTCATAAATACAGGCAGTAATATGACAAACGTCTCATGTAATCAAGTTACATAAACGTCTCATAGTCTTCAGAAGATGAGGATGATAATGGAATCTCTAGAATAACAGAAGAGAAATACATAATGTTATGTGCAAAACGTATTTGAAAATCATAACTATAGTAGTGTGCATAGTGCATTATATTATATTCCAATTTATATGGTTGTGGAGATATGTATCGTCTGAGCTTAGGGACGACAATGCCAAATATCGTAATAAATAATTAAAAGTAACGTAACGGTGTATGTACGCTTACTGGACAGTAGAGTAGAGCCACGCTGCAGCTATATTACGTTTGTAGCACGAATGCGCTCGCTCGACTGGGGAAGGACCACTCTCTCTCAGAATACCAGCGTAAAATAGCAGCTTAATGCTGCTGTATTTCATATGGTGAGTGTAAAGAACCGGAGACCTATTTTACTGGGATCGAGGCATTCCATCTTAGTCCTCAGGGCTGACAACGCATCAGCATTCTGATTCTTAATCGAGGTTAAATGTAGACGTCTATGGGCCACAGCATCTATTTACCATCAGGTAAACTGTCGTTTTTGTCGTTGTCGTTTATCAACCTTATTCTATATAAAAAAGAAAGAAACAAACAGGTCTTCTCTCATGTATAGAAATGGTTAAGGGTTACGGTAGAATCCGCTAAACTCCAATGCATCTGGCCGACTTCACACGCCCTCCAAATAGCTTTATCTCTCGCTCTCTTTTGAAAAAACTTATCTCAGACCTACAGTTTCTTTACGATATTTGCGTGGTAGAGACACATTGCAGCTGTAGTATGCATGAATGGACCAGTTCAACCATCATCTCGCACGGGATACCGACGTAAAATAGCATCGTTCATATAATGAGTAACGAGAAACGGAGGCCCTTTTTAATGATAAAAACTAATTCCATGATAGTTATCTCAACATATAATACTATCAGTTCGGAATTAGTATGACAGTAAATAACGATTACAGAGGTCGTTAAGGAAATGAAAAATAATGTTCCTTCCTCGCCGTGACCCTTTATTTTTTAGTCCCAAGTGAATGAGTTGAACACTCAACTTGAGTCAGTTATTATTTGATATTATAAGGTAGTAATCACCGAACTCTTATAGAAGATACCATTAGAGCACGAAAAAATTGTACGGCATAAAACAACTGTGTGTTCCTTTTTTTCTTAATGGAACCGAAATCCCAATGTCATTTCCTACCTCCATTTAAAGCAATCATTTTTCTTTACACGTAAAAAGTGAGATCCCACAAATTTATAAACGGTACATTTTCACCGGAAATTGTGTCGCTTTCTGAGATAATACCGGTGATCCGCAACAAAGGCCAACGCTTATAGACAGAACTGTAAATTGCTCATAAACTCACTGCTTGTATTTCTGAGCATATATATATATATATATATATATAACTTAATAATTCGCAACTTATATATATATATATATATATATATATATATATATATATATATATATATATATATATATATATATATATATATATATATATATATATATATATATATATAGGGATCAGCAACAAGAGTATTGGGCAAACAGAGGGTCCAGCAAAGTTGCCTGTATCTGTCTGTCCATCCGATTATTGTGGGTGTCTTCGAGGCAAGAGTGAATAGACTTTTTTTAAGTCAACGCGCTTCACCATCTTCAGCTGCACCACCATTTACCTTCAGGTGGGAGAGTATTCAAGCGCTGGGTTAGAATAATAAAATAAAATATTTTTAATAAAATGTATTTTAATTAAAATAAATGCTAATATTAAACTTGCTGTAATTGTTTTACAAATTAGTAATTAAAATTTATTATAAATTAAAATTGAAACATTTTAATTTTAATTTAATTATAAATTAAAATTAAAATGGAACTGTATGACTGAACTGACTGGTCGTCGCTGCTGGTGATAAGAGGGCTGGTTCTTTCCTCGCTCAAAGGCTAAGTATAGCTATTCAGCGAGGAAACGCAGCCAGCGTTCTTGGCACTATACCACGGGGAGCAGGTCTTTTTGACGATTAAAATTTTTAGTTTTAGATTTTCTATATTATAGTTTCTTCTTTTATTTTGTATATAATTAGTTTTAATCGTAAATATTATAATTTTAATTATTATTTTAGTTAAGTTCTTTATTATAATTTTTGTAATCTAGATCTAAATTAAATTAAAACACAGGGAATAATAATTATTGTCACGCACCATTGAAATGGTTCTTAATTATATATATAGCAACAGTAACCTATACAAAGAAATAAAATTAAAATTAAAATTAAAATGTTTCTTGATTGATATAATACAATTTAAGACAACTGAACTAATGATTACAATACAATCGAATATAGTCTACAGCAAACGCTAAGCAGGTTTTTATTAGTCGGCTTTAAACAGCAGTTTGTCGTTGTTACTTCCTTTGAGGTAAATGTGAGGTGAGTGCGTCTATAAATTTCGTTCATCCGTAAAAAAAACATTAAAGTCCACTACTGAACATAGGCCTCCCCCATATCAGGCATCATATGGGGGACATTTTCCATAGTTGCCATGCTTGGCAAATGGTTTTTTTTTATTTTAAGTCGTTAATAGTAAACACGCTGCTGCCCATCTCCTGATTTGTTTCTATTTTACTAGTCTACTAAATATTTTTAGCATGTAGATATTTAAAAAAAAAAGCGCTATAGACCCTAGAAATTGCACCAGATCTAGCGCTAAATGCGCTGAAAGGGCAACTCTGCCTCTGTTAGAACACCCACGGGATGATATGGGGTAGTGGATATTTTTACACCGCCACTACGTTAAATATAAAATAACAAATAAATACATTAAACATAAATACTGTATAAATAATGTCAATATACCGTAAAAGATTGTAATCTGTTAACGGCGAAATTAGAAATATCGAACCTTTCATAACTGTAATTTCGCGTGAAAATCGTGAGGGATAAATTGGGTCACTGTGGCAATCTGTTGGATATACAGAAACGTTTGGGCACTATCGTAAAACGTTTAAAACCCATTAAAAGCGAGATAGGTTCCCATCAGCGCAACAACTCCGCTAGAATTCCTAGTTTGAGATTTATAAGCTTTGAAAGTCAAATCATGTTTATGTTTTAGCTACTTACAGGTATATGAAAGGATTTGTCTTTATACATAGTTTTTAACCGCTTGTCAAGAATGGCAACTATGGCAAATATGCCCTCCATGAGGCAATCTATGGGGAGGCCTATGTTCAGCAGTGACTATAACGGTAACAGTTACATGGAATTGACCTCAAATTATAAACATATATGTATATATATATATATATATATATATATATATATATATATATATATATGTCAATTCCATATAACTGCTTCCATATAACAGATTGCCACAGTGACCCAATTTATCCCAGATGACAACAGATATAAACGATGACAAGCGGTTAAAAACTATTTAAAAAGACAAATCCTTTCATATACCTGTATATATATATATATATATATATATATATATATATATATATATAAATATATACCTAGCGTTAGTAATAATGTTTGTCAGTTAAATATAAAATTTATGAGGATTAGCTTTCCTGTGCTATCTCTCATAATATTATATTACGAGAGAAAGTATAAGAGACGTAGATTTCCTTACAATGTTTACCATCAAAGATGGAGAATCTTTGAGAGAGAAGAAGATTCTCCACGTACAAAATGAAACAAAAACGTTATACAATTAAACGTTACGTTGAAAATCATGACGTTAAATATTATATTAATGTAACGTTACAAAGCAAAGAACATAATATTACACAAAGGTTTAGTTGAGGTTGAAGTTATCCACAAAATACCTTTAATTAACTGATATTGTTATAAAATATAAATTAATATAATATAGTATTAATTAATTTGATACAATGTTATTTTGCAAAAATAACATTGTATCAAATTCTGATAGTCAACAGCACTGCTAGCACTGAGATCAAAATTATGACCTCAAAGTTAATAAGAGACTGCGTGAACTGTTCAAATGCCCGTCAACACGTCATGTAGGTAATGTAGGTAATGAATAACCCGACAAGCTCGAGCCGAAGGGATCAAAGAGTACACAATTTAGACCTGAGTCATTTTGTGGAATCTAAAAAAGCCTAGCCCGTTTGACCCTTGAAACTCTTGACCATATAAAATCACTTATGATTTTGATCTGACATAACAAGTTTAAAACGTTCCGAAATTTCAATCGGGGGATAATACGATCGGAAATTCGATTCAGAAGCCCTGAGATTAATTAGAAATAAACTGCGTATTTTGGAAAGAGACCTTACTGGACATTTCGTTTTACACATGACTATGTCAAGACTAACTCAAGGATGTGTCGATTCTGTTCCTTAACGGAAGAAACACCTCTGCACATCCTAACTAATCGCGGACGCTAATGCGCAAACGTAACACTCATCTGGAAAACTATGAACTTAGCTCAAAAGAACAGAAAATGCTTACAGCTAAGCAACTACTTCCATTTATTGAAGATTTAGGACTTAGCAATGAAGTTTAGCCATAGGGGCGATTACAATAAATCAAACGTGTCGTAGTGAAACTAGTTTTATTAGGTAACTTTATTTTTTTATATAAGAGGGAGCACGAACGATCATACGGCTGATCTGATTCTAAAAGACTAACACCACTCATAAACAAAACTAATTAGAAAACATTTCTCTTTCATCATCAAGATACTTAAAACCTTTATGTAAAGAAACATTGCCCATGTTTACATATTTCACCTAATTTCCAGTAGTAGTATAGTTTTGCATTAAACATTCCACTACGAGATGGGAACTCTTTGTTATTATAACATAATCTTTTCACAACAATTTCAAAGACGTTATCTTATACGAGTAGGTATTGTTTGAAATAAGACGATTATGTAATAACCCTCATATTATGACTAATATTTCAACGATTCCGCATATCATACATAACGTCGCAAATATTTCCGTACTTGTATTAAACCGCGTTTTAAATTATTTTCGACGTTTTAACGAAATTTATTTTGTTCTTCTTTAGACATTCCATGCTAATTTACATAACAACAAGTTCACAGGCAGAGTGTTACTCAAGAAAAACGGTCAAGTGCATGCTGTACACAACTAGCCTGCAACCAGTCCTCCCCCAGCTGAAAAATATGTTAGTTCATAGCAATCTAGGACAACAATTTTCGGCATCCTCTGCTAAACTGACTTACTGCCTACCTATATTCGTGATTTCTAGTTTCGGGTGTTATTAAACAATTATGAATTTCTTTAGTTAGGAAATACGTCAAAAGAAAATAAAATATTCATTCACAAATTTATGCTTCAAAAGCTTTTGAGCACATGATGAATGTAAAAACAAAATCTACTTGCTTTTTATCGCAACTAAAACTTAAAAAACTAACCTATAAAGTTATTATATTTAGATGGCCGTATACAGGAATCCTTCTGTGTTAAATAGTTATACACCGGGGTGAATAAATAACTAAAATATTCCGTTTGTTGAATTTGAGAAGTAACACGAAACGCAATAAACGAATTGAACTCGAAATTTTTAACAAAACGCTCATTTAATATTGCCGTTTTTTTTTTTTGATGTCACATAATATCTTTCTACATAGTATCAATTAAATTAGTAATACTCACTTGGAAAATAATAAAACTATAATTAAAGTTTATAAAAATTTCATATAAAATACCAATTTAAATATCCACGCTTTATATATCTGCAGCAAATAAATGCGGTACTCAATCATTCAATATTATGTTTTTTTTATAGAATAAGCGTGATATACGTACACACAATCTACCTGGTGGTAAGTGGATGCTGTGGCCCATAGACATTTATTCTCGATTAAGAATCAAAACGCAGATGCGTTGTCACCCCTGAGGACTAAGATAGAATTCCTCGTTTCCAGTAAAAAATTGTCTCCGGAGCTCTTCACTCACCATACGAATCACTAGTATTAAGCTGCTATTTTACGCTGGTATTCTGTGAGAGCATGGTACTTCCTCGGTCGAGCTTTACCATGTTAATGTTCTCGTTTGACATCAAACTTTTAACAAATGAAAATACCTAAATAAAATGAACCTCCAATTTTGCGAACTATTTATTATGCACCTATATTGCCTCTACACACTAGTTATTAATCAAGCACATTTGCAGAGCGTTCACAGTCGCTGCGCAAACTTTAATCATTATGTGCCTTATGGAATACACTAACAACATTACTATTGTATATTACAAATATATGTGATACAATCACAGAATAACGATCTAAGACTTAAAATACCATGATTATATAAGATTATTTATCAAAGATACGTTCCGGATTTAAAAAAAAATACTTTGTTGAGACAATTTTACATATATGTGCGATTAATAATTACTAATATTTCATTTTATTTTACCGTTGATGATTTCTACATTTCAACTCATATGAAATTATAACATGAACACTACAAAATACAAAATATTTTACGGCTTTATATAATTATTCAACGAATTACAAATATATCCCGGAGCAAATTCAGCTTCAGTGCGTGTAATAATTTTAACAAACGGCCATGTTATTTAAATGCAACAGTGACAGAGCAATCTATTATTTCACTCGAGATACGTTGCGGTGGTATTTTCTTTGGAGTGAAGCAAATTGGATCACGAAAACCGCAAACCAATTCTGGTCAAGCCGTTCACGTAATGTGCCTATTGAAGCCAGAGTAAAACCTAAAATTTTCATCATAAATTTTGAGACATGATATGTAGCTCCTATGTCGATTAAAATAGTAATAATACATAATACATAACATAAACACTCACGCCTGTCGTCCAGAGGGGTAGGCAGAGACTACGGACTTCCATTTGGCACGATCCTGACAATTACCTCTTTCGCCTCTTTTACATCCATATATCTACGCATACATGTTCGTCGGTTAAGAGTACATCTAATGTGGTTCATTTTCAAAATATCGCCAATTTGTTCCATAAACTTTCTTTTAGGGCGTCCCTTCTCGACTCTGTCGTTCACATCTGCCATATAAATTTTCTTTGTCACTCTTTCCTCATTCATTCTTTCTACATGACCAAACTACCGAAGCATTCCTTTCTTAATCCTGGTGATAATATCATCTTGCATACCACATTTATCTCTTATCACGCAATTTCTCACCCTGTCATTCAAATTCAACCCTTGCATACTCCTTAAAGACCAAATATCAACAGCATTTATTCTACTTTCGTGGTTCTTCTGTCACACCCAACTTTCACTACCATACATTAAAGTAGGGACTAACACAGCATTATGAATTACCATACGTGCCTTTTTTGACACATTTTAACTCTTCATAATAGAGTGTAATACCCAATTCACTCTATTCCCGGTGTAGTAATAATAATTATCTGTTTTAGTGATAATACTGAATTGTAAGGTAGATACAGCGTTGTGAAGAGATACAGTTTTAAATCAAAGCTGGAGAAAATGTTTGCTGTGGTAATATTTTGTGTGAAAGCTTTTAGCGATAGCTTTTCACTCTCAAAGGTACGCTTTTTACACACATTTATAATCCAGAACAAATTGCTAGCATTGGAAAACGAAATTACTAAACATAATTCAAACCTTTAATCCACTCCATTTCTTTTATGTTCTAAAAGAACTAAATTTTAATCTATTAATGGTTTATTGCAAAAACAGCTATTTTTTATTTGGTGCCGAACATGTGGTTGTACTTTGTATGGTCTAAATATTTTTATGGGTATGGTTGGTTATCTCCATGTAATTTATGTATGTGTAATGGCATAGGTACCATTAAAATAAAAAATTAAAATTTCAATCTATATATATCCCACTGCTAGCCACAGGCCTCCTCTCACTTCTGAGAGGAAGTGTCTGCCGCGCGGCCCAGGACGTTGGACGTTATTGGCTTCAAATCTGATCAATTTTTTTTTCAGATATGCAAGTTTCCTTCCGATGTTTTCCTTCACCGCCAAACACGTGGCAAATGAACACTTGAAACCGCAATTAACAATTTCATTGGTGCCGACGGGGATCGAACCCGAATTGCTCGCGTACTGTGAAATTTACAGCGAGCGCTAAGCCAAACAACGAAGTTTGTACTCATCAGACTTTTAAGCTTACATACAAAGTTTCCTTTGTGATTTTTTAATGTGACGACTCATACCAGACGTAGTATATACCGGTAATAAATGAGGATAATCTTCCGTTAATATTTAATTATGCAGAGAAAAATTTAAATCTTTCAACTGCTTAATAATATTGAAATACTACGTAATATTGAAGTAACTGACTTTTATTTAGCTCAGAGGGTTAATTAAATGTCATTAATTTACAAATAACCATTTTTAAAATTTGTAATTAATAATTTCATTGGTGCCGACGAGGATCGAGCCTATAAAATGTTAAATTCACAGCGAGCGTTTAACTCCTGAGCTACATCGGCTCTCTTATAATTCACAATTATTTACAATAATAGAAATAGAAAAATACAATACTAAAGCATCGTAGTGCTTTGCCAGAACCGTGAAAGCACGCTGATTACGTTTATGGACGTCTATCTCGGCACATACGTTTACGGAAATGTTTATAGCTACTTTCATACGTTCCAACAAGCCATTTTTGCCGATCCTTGCACGATAGCAGTTTATATGCTTAAGATATATTATTCTCGCTTTAAGTTGAGTTGCATCTCTTAACCATTTCGTTATTTTTTATGGAATAAGGGTGACAGACGAACACAAGGTAAGTGGATGCTGTGGTCCATAGATATCTATATCTATCCCATATTAAAATTTTAAATACAGATGCGTTGCCCACCCTTGAGGGATAAGATGGAATGTTTTATGTAAAAAGGATCTCCAATTTTCTACACTCAACGTACGAAATACAGCAACATTGAGCTGCTATTTTACGCTGGTATTCAGGGACAGCTCCACTCGTGCTTCAACCATAATATAGCTGCAGCATGTCTCTACCACGTAAATACGTTGTACGAATATTGCATTGTCATCAGTTATATGTGTAAATATTGGAATCAGTAAGTTTTTAAAATCTTTTACTTAATCAATTATTAAAAGATTCATTTCAGAATATTTTATCAGGTCGTTTCAGGAATAAAATTTAAAAATATACTTTTATACATTACGAATATACCTAAATGCAAAAAGGTTTTAATTAAGCCTACTTAATCGTTTTAATTCAATGGGTTCACATTTCAACATGGACTCTTTAATATTTTATAAATTTAGTTTACGTATGGCTTATATTTGCATGCTATTAAAATATGAATAAACACCTATAATTTTTTTAAGTAAAACTTCTTTACACACGCTTGTCGTGGGGAGTGAGGTGAAAAGGTTACGAAAAGTGTGATCGGGCGAGGCGAACGGGAAATAATAATAATTATAAATAAAATAATAATAGTTATAATAAATAAAATTGTTCAGAACGAAATAAATATGTAATTTTACTTCGTTTTGAACAATTTTATGAATTAATATTTTGTTCAATATAATATTAAATAATCCATGTTTAAAGTGAATAAAATTTTAAATTCATTTTACAGTTCATGTTTTGTAAATTTTTGGGTGAATAGTAACAAATTATGAAAGAGGAAGCCGTTAATAAATTTAAATATTTGTAGAAAATTAATATATGTATATGTATATACATGTATATATTATACGTATATGCATATATAAACACAGACATATATATATATATTTGTATGTCAGAAATAATCCAGAGTAAATTTTACTCAAAAAACTTGTAAACTTTTAAAAAGAACGAAAACTTTTTCAAAATAAATAGTCTTTTAAATAAATCTTAATACCAAATAACGCCTCGATAATAGATCCTACGTAGGTGAAGCCACGGCGGTTGGCTACTTAGACTTGTTAATTTCAAGCCAAGATTATTATATGAGACGGCACTTCTAATAATACAAGAGACGTAAGTGAACTGTATATTCGCTGATCATGCACTAAAACATTAATGCTGACATAGTTCTAGCACAATAAGCACTGACAACACGATTCAATAGCTATACAGAACACAATCAAAGCTCCTGTCAATCAAACCTGGAAAACCATGATGTAAAGTCGAATACGGTTACGCATCTGGTATACAACTAAAACACAATACATAATATTCTAACACAATACAACTTGATGTGTTTTGCAATATTTAAATTATGCAATTTATTTTGCAACGTATACAACAACACACCGAAAATATTATAAAGAAATTGTGCGTTTCGTGTTTCAAGGGTAACCTTATATACCTGGTAGAGCTTTGCTGCAGCTATATAAGTAGTATAGTTGTAGCACGAATGGGTCTGCTTGAACGGGGAAAGATAACCCTCTCACAGAATACCAGCGTAAAATACTAGGCTGCACTAAAAGTATCGGGAATGGAATAATTCCACTGTTCCTGTCATATTAAAATCTTTTTAATTGAAAACTCCTTGGTTTTAAAAATCGAATACCATTTATTTATTTAAAAAAAGATTCTCGGTCTTGTCACAAGGTTTTGTCAAACTTGTTTAGTCGTTGAGAAAATGGAATTGACCCGAGAAAATTCAAGAGCGATGATTTATTATGACTTTCGAAGTGGTTTAACACAAAAACAGTATGTTGATCGGATGATTTCTACATTTGGTGATGAAGCCCCAGCCAAAACCACAATTCATCACTGGTTTGCTGAATTTCAACGTGGACGTGTCAAGCTCAGTGATGATCCCCGTCAAGGTGGTCCAAAACTGCAGTCACCCAAGAAAACGTTGATGCTGTGCGTAAGCTGATTGAGGAAGATCGACATGTGACATACCACGAAATTCAGGCAACTTTAGACATTGGCATGAGTTAAATACAAATAATCTTGCATGAACAATTAGGTGTAAAAAAAGTTGTTTACCCGATGGATATACCGTATTCGCTCTGTGAAGAGCAAAAAGCGGCTCGCGTTACTTGGTGCGTCGGAACTCTCGAAAGATACCACGCCGGATCATCAAATGCTGTATACAACATTGTATTAGGTGACGAATCCTGGATATACGCTTACGAACCCGAAACAAAAAACCAGTCAAGAGTTTGGGTGTTCGAAAATGAGTTAAAGCCAACAAAAATTGTTCGTTCACGGAGTGTTGCAAAAAAATGGTAGCCACGTTTGTCTCCAAAACCGGCCATGTTACGATTATTCCTCTTGAAGGACAAGGAACGGTTAATTCAGAATGGTATGCTAGCATTTGTTTGCCTAAGGTCGTTTCTGAACTCCGTAAAGAGAACTGCAACCGCCGCATCATCCTCCATCACGACAATGCGAGTTCTCACACCGCACACAGAACAAAAAGAGTTTTTAGAGCAAGAAAACATAGAATTATTAGACCATCCGCCGTACAGTCCCGACCTAAGCCCTAATGATTTCTATACTTTCCCTAAAATAAAGAATAAATTGCGTAGACAGAGATTTTCATCACCTGAAGAAGCTGTGGACGCCTACAAAACGGCCATTTTGGAGACCCCAACTTCCGAATGGAATGGTTGCTTCAATGATTGGTTCCATCGTATGGAAAAATGTGTCAAATTTCGCGGAGAATACTTCGAAAAGCAATAAATACATTTTTAAATAGTAATGTTGTGTCACTTCCTTGATTCCCGAAAATTTCAGTGCCGCCCTCGTAGCAGTTCAACGCTGTTGTGTTTCGTATGTTGAGTATAAATAACCGGAGACCCATTTAACTGAAAACGAGGTATTCCGTCTTAGTCGTCAAGGGTGACCACGCATCTGCATTTAACTTCATAATCAAGGTAAGATGTAGGTGTCTATGGGCCACAGTAACCACCTACCATCAGGTAGACCGTGTGCTCGTTGGTCACCCTTATTCGATAAGAAAAAACCTTACGACACCACAATCTCGTCAAAACTGGATTAGTGCTGTATATGGATAAGTAATAAGAAAAATAAAAAAGTGCTGAATCAATTTTCAATATCAAATATTCGCATCTAGACAGTCGACTAATGTGTGTAACTTCTAGTAGCATAATTGTATATCCATCTGCCAGAACTCTAAAATCAATCCACTAGTGCCGTGAGGTGAGGGTGAAGAAGACTTCCACTACAACGCTCCATTTCCTCTTGTAAGCATTACAAAAAAAGTAAATGATTGTACTGTTAGAAAGACCTCATGGTGGTATAATATTTATACCACCGTGATATAATCGTATAAATATAACGATATATTAAATGCAAGATGAAGATTATTTAGACCGGCCATTAGGAGCAGCTAGTCTATACCTAGCATATGTGGCGATTAATGAAAATGCTTCCTAAAACGAAAAAGGCTCATATTTGGCAATTGACTGTTAAGGGCTGATTAAAAAACTATGTTCGTCAGACTGAACTTCTGTTACCGCGCCCACACTTATAGAAAAGTAGCCAGATCTGCGTTGGGCAGGATTATATTGACAAATGTGCGCGCAAGCACAGAATGCCAAGAGTGCATTTCCTCATTCTCATATTCAGAGGAAACAGCAATTTTAAACAACCGGAGAGAGATCAGTTGCAGAATAAACAATCAATTTTTTTGTATAAAGTAAGGGTGATAAACGAACACTGGTTTGACTGATGGTAATTAGATACTTTGGTCCACATCTAGCCTCGACTAAGAGATAACACCTGAGGATCAAGATGGATCATTTCCAGTAAAAAGGGTATGTGGTTCTTAACACTCACCTTACGAAACATAGCAGCATTAAGATATTATTTTATGCTGGTAATCTGTGAGAGCTTGGTTCTTCGCCGCTCAAGATAACACATTCGTGCTACAACCACAACACATCTGTAGCACGTACATGCTTTTCATGCTTTATTCGAGGACAGGTTATAACACCGTCAACTTTTTAACTCCGGACTGCTAGTGAGAGCTTTTTGATGGAATAGCCCAATAACTGATTTTGGACTGAACCGAGCATTTGAATCCGGGATCTTATAATGAGCCGCGTTTATGAACTACGAGACAGTCGAAGTTTTTAAGAATAGAATAATTATTCAAGCAAAAAAAACCCCGCGACTAGAAATATAATATTTTTATACTTTTATTTTTTATTTATTAATAATAAAATTTAGAAAATAGGGGTTACTAAAGGCAGTTTTGTATGACTTAATAATCACAGACCCCTAGCAAGTAATCGAATGCCGCGAAAATTCGTCACAACATAAAGTTGGCGAGGAGATTTGACTTGCAAATTTGTTTTTCTGTTGTTTTTCTGTTCAAAGTATACGTCAAAATTAATGTGAAAATATTGAAGTGGGGAAAACTGACATTTTATTTCACTTTTTGTTGTTGTAATAACTTCGTATTTTTATGCGTCTCACGTAAAAAAGAAATTTTCTTTTCTTTTTTGGTTGAGTTCACCTTTCTTCATAAAGAATGTAATTCAAGTATCATAAAAGTTTATGCCAATTATTTTGTAATACATCTATCTCCACCTTTTACTTTACAAGGTAAGACACAAATATAAAACATATAGTATAAAAGTAACAATAACGCTGTCAATTATGATTTAATAATTGATACATATTTTCGGGTGTCAAAGAAAAAAAAACTGCAGCTGAGGGAATGCACCCGCCTACCACGCTTGGTAATTATGGCAATCCCTCTGAAGCAACCTATGGCCTATGTTCACACTTTTATAAGCTTTAACGGTAATCGATACATGTTAACAAAATATCCTCAAAAACCGTAACGCTCTCAATCAGTCTTGTATTTCTCAATTATAAAAAATAGTTATAAGCGCAATCTACTATGCTTTCAGTTCAAATCTATATCTAAGTACGAATAAAAATAAATATTAGTAAGTATTTACATTTATATGCTATTAATATGGTGAAAGATTAAGTAAGCAATTCTTACATTTGTAAATATGTATTCGTTTCTTGGATGAAATTTTATATTTAGATAATATTTTACTATTATAATACGATTTGATCTGGATACGAATCGTCTCTCAGTTTTTTTTTATGCCGCGACTTAAGTTCGGTTGGGATGCAACCGGATTGACGGACGGTGTGTTTTCTCTATATACGGTGTGTTATCTCTATATATTATAGAGAAAACACACCGTAAACATCGACAATATTTATAAGTTTTTAGTATTTATTATAAAAGAAGGGGAATGAAACTCACATTAATCTGTAGTGACATGTATCCCCGAGGTTTTTTTCTCTTTAGTATACATAAGTATACATTGCAATTGATTTTTCTTAATATTTTTATTATTGTTTCTAAAAACATCATAATGCGTTGTTACAAACACGTAATGTAGTAAAGGTGTCAATCAAGAGGAGGCATGTTATTGATACTAAGACTTTAACTGGACTACCTTTTATTATAATCTTAACTCTCATAAATACCGATTATCGTGGAGGCTACACGTCACTGCAATTCCAAAGGTACTGTGGAAAATAAAATGAACATACCAACGAGCACACAGTCCACCTGATGGTAAATGGTTACTGTGGCCCATAGACATCTACATCTATCCCCGATTACTAATAAAAATGCAGATGCGTTATCAATCGTGAGGACTAAGATGGAATGCCTCGTTTCCAGTAAAAAGTGTTCCCGGATCTCTACACTCACTACGAAAGACAGAAGCATTAAGCTGCTATTTTACGCTGGTATTCTGTGAGAGCGTGGTCCTTCCCCGGTCGAGATGACCAATTCGTGCTACAACTATACTACTAATATAACTACAACATGGCTCTACCATGTACAAATTAATATATTTTTTATAACTTAATAAATTTTTGCAAACAAAACGTTTTAATCAATCAAATAGCTGAATTTGGTTCAGACACGATACTAATTTCCGTTAATTTTTAAACTCTGATTTGCCAACTTCTATGAGAATGTAAAATTAGGCGGTAGGACTACTCTTCTGCTGAAAAGTTCGTCTATGCAGATACCTAGCACACTTTTACGTATATCTGCCGTCCAATAACAGAGCGCGCACTGCTGTATTTGTTTCCCTTGACAGAAGGTTAACAGCCACAGTTTTTTTTATTATTTCGAGTTGTTATAAGGAAGGTGCAGCTGCCCAACTCCTGTTTAATTTCCCCCTGTAGCCTCACGGTACTCACAGAATGAGATGGAGTAGTGGTTTATCTTGCGCTAATTATTTTACAACAATGTCCTTTAGACCGAATTTCGGCCACGATGGCCAGCCTAAACGGAGACTAGTCATCGGTGTAGGACAGAATTATAGTGCCCAAGTGTACGCGCAAGCACAGGTGCACTCTCTATTCCCTCATTCTCATAATCCGATGGGACGGTAAACCGACACGACCGGAGAGAGATCAGGCACAGGACCAACGGCTGTACGTGCTTTCCGATGTACTGGGGTGAGACACCACCAATTTCTTAACTCTGGGCAGCTACTGAGAATTTCTTGACGGAAAAACTCAATAAAATGATTTTTTTGTCCAGACCCGGGATTCTAACCCGGGACCTCATTAGTTGCACTACTACAACACGTAGACCAATGAAGCAGTTACTATTTTATATTATAATACTTTATCAAATCAAATAGAAAAAGGACAACCCACACTATATGGAGTGACGGCCTGCTACGAAATGCAGAAATTTAATTAAAAAGAGTAACTCTGTACCGCACTTACTGGCATTCCTTGGGGGAGGCCTTTGTTCAGCAGTGGACTTGTGATGGGCTGTAATGATGATGATGACGATGAATATAATTACTTTAAATTAAATAAATAGACAACAGTTATTTGACAAGAATCTATGTCACAGTAAAATCTGGGCACCTCACTTATCCCACTTGGAAAGTTTAACATTTATTTTCATTCTCAGGGCTCCTGTTGAAAGAGTAGTATTTTAATGTTTTAATAAGTATAATAATTTTAAATGCTTCGCTGCGCGAAGTTAAAATGAATCATAAACATTTATTTACGTCTACACCTCTGCTCTCAACTTAGCTGATTATTGCCTGCTAACACATCACTTCTGGGTTTGATTCAAACTCATTTTAGTAAATAAGTCTAATGCCTGTATTCAGAGACAAGCTCTAATTTAAACAGAAATTTTATAATCTCATTATTTGGATTTAGACCATAATATTATGTTACACCAACGTAATTGACCTGCAACACGGGCACACAGAATTATTAACGTATCCATGATGTCTAAAAATACCAAATACGATGAAAACATAACGCTAATTAATAAAAAAATGTCTAATTAAAAAAAAACAATTCCACGTTTTTAAAATAACATTCATTTGAAATTAGAATTCTAAGCCAAACAAAAAATATTTTGATTCGAAATGACCAGTACTACACAACGGCAATTTCATAGGTAAAGACCTTATTCACATTATTACTATTGGTACTTTTAAAAAAAATTATCGTCACATCGTAGGACGTGTGCATGTACCTTTTGTGTGTACGTCTGTGAAAGTACTTACGTGCCAACGTGCATCGTGCGTGCTTGTGTGCGTGTGCATGGATGCGCTTTACAAGGGTGCGTGTGTATGGTAATCTTAAGTAATTTTGAAGACCAGTTTTGGAAATACGCCTTTTCAAAAAACAGTATAATTTTTGTTAAAAGACGGCTATACCCATCAAGCCATCATCTGACCATCATTCGACACCTTTAATATAAAGGTGCTCTCGTCGCCAGTTCGTTTTAGGGTTCGGCATATTTGTAGGAATTTTCCACTACTAGTCGCCAGTCTCGTTTATCAGTCAACAATGTAGTTAAGTTCAGATTTGTTTGATATTTACAGAAGAAAATGCATATCCCATTTTATACCGAAAGCGGTTGTTTTATTACATCCATTTTGCTGTAAGAAAATCCTGCCCCTTATACCTTTCACAAAAAAAATTGTTATCTTTAAACTGTTGAAATTATTTATTTTAGGTTTATATAAAATACGAAATCTAAATTATAATTATCAAATGACCAATATAACTGATATAACTACCAGCAGACAGTAGTAAAATACAAATGACGATAAAGTAAGGGTGGAAGGAAACACATAAATTTACGGACTATCTCTTAAACTCCATTGTTTATTGCTGTCGTATTATCTTAAGAAGATTCATCTTTGACCTTTCGTAGTTTCATACTCAATAATAGATTACATAATATACTAATAATACGTATTTCCAATAGCACTATTAACATTTTAATTTATTAATTTAATATTTAATTAAACTTAAAATACGGGTGCTGATAGCATGCACTCACCATTAAGTGGACTGTGTGCTATTTTAATATTTTATCATCTTCACTTATAGTCTGGTCTCAAATGAAAAAAAATGAAAACAATAATAATTAATAATGTATACTGAAGAGAAAACCTCGGTATAAATAATTAAAAAGGAATGTCTACTTGGGTAAAAAAATCCAGTATTACCAGTTAACTCATTCAAATGCTTGGCTTTTTCTCGTATTTTCATTCCACGAGATCTAGTTAAGCAAGCTGCATTATAACATTTTATAAGGATCATAAATAAAGCAGATTAACCTTGTTTAAGCATAATTAAAGAAATAAAGAAACATGGTTGTTCGAGGTTTAAGCGCAAGGCATAAAATCCAAGCATAAAAATAATTAAAGCTAAACTAATTATAAATAATAAATAAAATAATTTAGAATCTGTACTGCAACATAAAACTGCGTAATGGGCTGAGAGACGTGCCGTGGTTTTTGAATCTGAGAACTGTGTCACGGAACTAGTCTCATTAAAATGTGGGTAAGGAAAAACTTTATTTACTAAATACGTGGTTTGTTTTTTGTTTTTCAGGACACTTTACGATTAATTGTCATTTGCTAATAGTATCAATCATCATTACAGCCCTTCACAAGTCTACCGCCGACAAAGGCGTCCCCGAAAAATTCCACAATGCCTGGTTCAGTCTCACCAAGGCATCACTTAATCTAGTGAGGGCCGCTCTACACATCGTTCACCGGTACGAGACGGGATCTCGAGTACCTTTCATACCCATTGGTTGTCGGTTCGTCGAGCTATATGGTCGGTCCATTATTAGTTCACCTTACTGATCCGTAGGGCTTTGTTGTTTACTCCGGTTCTACTGGAAGTATCCTCAATCCTAAGTCTATGAGATATCTTTATCACAATCATTACAGCTCATCACGAGTCCTCATCCAGGGATAATTCATTAAGCTATTGAAATTAGACTACTATAATTAAATTTAATGATGCTTTTAGTATTTTTTAAGATAGAATAAGTAATTTTGCGTCATCAATATCACAGCCCTTGACAAGTTCACTGCTGAACATAAGCCTCCCCAAAAAATGCCACAATGCACGGTCCTGAGTCTGCATTCATCGATTTCCTGCACGCTTTACCAGGTTATTACTTAAAATATTAGGGGCTCGCCCTACACTTCACTTACGACCACCTTTCTTTTCTTCCCAATCGACTGTCGGTTCGTCGAGCTATATGGCCGATCCATTGCCACTACAGCTTACTGATCCGTTCTAACTGATCCATTGGGCTTCGTCGATTACTATGGTTCTATTGTTAAAATAAATATGAAGTTGTATTTTTGTAAAGCCCCGGGCCCAAGTTAGTTACATAAAAACGCTAAAGTAGCATAGATTTATAATACATCATCCGCAAAAAAAGAAATAAATTTTGTCAAGCATTTTTACGAAATTTTTACGTAATTGCAAAATTTCCAGTATGAGAGTCACCTGGGTTGGAGCCTCACTGAAACTAATGAAATTGTTAGTCGGCACCAAAGAAAGTGGTGATGTCTTTACTTACCGATGAAGGAAAATGTCGTAAAGAAACCAGTATGTCTTAAAAATTAAAAAAATACTTAGAAGACGTGTGAACTATCATTACTATATGATGATAAATTCACCGACTTGATAAATCTAGTCTTTATTTCACGGTGTTGTTCTACAAAACTATTAAATTTAAATCACGCTCGTTACGAATTAATCCTGTCAATTAGAATTTCTACCAATTTAAAGGCGATTACATATATTGAGCCTTAACTTTGCATCTCTTTGTAACTTCTCTTACAAATGTAATTTATCCGCTCTTCAGAAACTTTAATAAGTTCGTAGCATTTAGCTTGTTTCAGACTAAATTCTTGCCTTGACTTGGATGAAAAACACCAAAAATTGGTCTATGCGACGAAGAAATATGTTATTTTTCTATATAATGATTGACTAAGTTAAATTAATTAAATGTACTAAATAAACGATTGACAGTAATATTTTCGAAATTTCTCTGCGTAATGAATTTTATTATATATCTGCAGAACAAAATGACGAACTGACATAGCCCAGCGTATCAGCCTGAAATGGCAATGGGCTGGTCCGGATAAAGTGACTTCGGACGGCTCCATGGCGCAGTAGCTTGGCATTGAGTTGCGGCCCTGGGGGCCGTGTGTTCGGATCCCGCATGGAACAAGTATTTCAATGACCTACAAATAATGGTTTGTAAAATGCCTCCAAGATACAGCTAAAAATCCTAGTACGGGGATAACATCCATTAAAAAAGACCTTATGGAATATTGCATAGTATAATTGCATATGCAAGTAGTCGATGAAAGCAGGTGACTCAAGGCTGCACTTAGTGGCAATCTATTCTAATTAATAATCTTCTTCGAATTTTCTTTTACAGCGGTGCATATACGAGTTGGTGAGCGCAGAAGCAATATTGATGGTTAAAGTTCTCTTAATTATCAATTATTGGGATTTTAATTCGATATATTAGGACAAAAATTGTAGCCCCATTGATGACTAGATAGTAGGTCGCCAATCTGTCTGTCTGTCGGTAAGTTGCATATTTTGCCTGCATTATGAAATCATGCAATTTTCGTTATCTCAAATTTCTTTCGGATATACATAATTTGATAAGTTAATGTTCTCACTAATAAATTAAATAATATATTAGAATTAAATTCCCTATGTGAAAACGATATAATAATAAATTAAGCGTCCTACGATTACGGATTTCTATGCACATTTGTTGAATAAACATTTACGTGGTAGAACCATGTTACAGCTATACTAGTAGTATAGTTGTAGCACGAATAGGTCGGCTTGACCAGGGAAGGACCACGCTCTCATCTCGCTCACGACCACGCTCATATGGTGAGTGTAGAGAACCAGAAACCTTTTTTACAGGAAACGAGGCATTCCATTTTAGTCCTCAGGGTTGACAACGCATCTACATTTTGATTCGTAATCGAGAATAGATGTAGGTAGATATTTATAGGCCACAGCAACCACTTATCATTAGGTGGACTATGTGCTCGTTTGTCACCCCATCTTATCAAAAAAATTAAAAGCATATCTCTCGTTATAGACAAAAATAATTACTCGCCTTAAAATTTCACACAGTGCATACAAACCGTTCAATTAAGACCATATAATAAAATTTTCATGGGGATATTTGCCATAGTTGCCACGCTTGGCGAGCGGGTTGGCAACCGCAGTTTTTTATTACATCATTGTTGTTATTAGGAAGATGCTGCTGCTCATCTCCTGCCTGTCTCCCTCTGTCGCCTCTTACGACACCCACGGGAAGATATGGGGTAGTGGATATTCTCAACCGCTACTACACGGTATTACTTTTTAATGACAATTAAATTAATGAATCAGCTTTCATTTTTTCACAAATAACGTGCTTATGCAAATGGGGGAAGCCCCCATGAATAACGACGCAAACAAATGGCCCCCAATTCCCGACAAAATGAGATTGACTTCATTATGACAAACAGACGCCAACTGTTCAGGGATGTCTCAGTGATTTCAAGGGTGAAAACTGGCAGCGATCACCGAACGGTTAGAGGCACACTGAACCTAAATGTTAAGATGGAGAGGTGTCGTCTAATGAAGTCAATGCTCCGTCCCCCTCGTGTCTAATCCAGAATCCCGAAACTTTTCAGCTCGAGTTACGTAACCGTTTTCAGTGCCTAGAAGATTGCAATGCAGTGTACGATATGAATGACAACCTCGTGGAAACTGTCCATGCGGTCGGAGCTAAGTTCTGCAAGACCCGCCGCAGAAGAACACAAAAACTCTCCGATCACACTCTTAATCTCATGGCTGTTATACGGGAGATGAGGCTGCAATCGTCAACAGATTTGACAGCATACAGGCAACTGAACAGACAGATCTCCAAATGCATGCGGCGAGACTTGCGCAACTTTAATACTGCTCGTATTGAAGAAGTGATCGAGCGGAACCAGTGGGAGGTTCTATGGGCAGCTGTACACATCATCGTTGGAGCCACACGCAAGTGTGAGTAACGATCCAAGAGCAAGTCTTATCCGACACTATTCCAAAGATATCCCGGAAGTCAGTCTGAGCGACATTAGAATGGCTCTCCAGTACCTTAAAAACGGCAAATCCCCGGGTGAGGATGTAATTACAGCGGAGCTTCTGAAAGCGGGTGGAAAACCGGTACTTGAAGTCCTTCAGAGACTCTTTAATTCCGTCCTCCGTGGTGGCACTACTCCGGAGGCGTGGAGCAGAAGTGCGGTGGTATTGTTCTTCAAGAAAGGTGACAACACCCTTTTGAAGAACTCCTGAGCCGCGTCTACGTGCTGTTTTCGAGAGTCATTACGAATCATCTCGCACGCAGACTTGACGACTTCCAGCCTCCCGAACAAGCCGGTTTCCGAAAAGGCTTTAGTACCATAGACCACGTACATACCCTTCAGAATATTGTACAGAAGTCCGAAGAGTACAATCTGCCACTTTGTCTGGCGTATGTGGACTATGAGAAAGCCTTCGATTCCGTCGAAATTTGGGCGGTGCTACCGTCTCTTCAGCGGTGCCATATGCATATTTTCATAATTTTTGTATGGATATGTGTTCTATTTTGTTTTATGTTTATTTACTTTAATTCGTAGTTATCAACTTCCACATTTACTTTTTTATCGCAGACTTGGTGTTAACCTACAGCACTAATATTATTATGTAATACACCAAGACTTGGCGAAAAAAAAAGTTCCACCACTAGCCGACGAGATACTTGAACTTACAATAAAGTTATATGACATAGGTATATGAGACGCTTCTATAATCTTAAAATTTTCAGGAAAGCGCCAATTTATCCATTTAATTGGTTATTAGAAATAACATCTATTTTACACATTTTACAAATTTTTAGGAAAAAAACATTAAAATATGTGAAAAACATAACCTTATCAAGTATTGACATCGATCGACAACCTTTGACTAAGTAAAACAGAGACCAATTCCGTTCACATGCCTGACACAATCACTACAAAGTATCAACTTACGAGTAATAGAAAATAAAATGCAAAAGTCATAAACGCTGAACTCCAAGCGAATTCAAAGAGCGCGAAGCAACAACGCTGTGGTTTATTTCTACCGCGGCAGAGAGCCGAGCGGTCGTTAAACGCCGGGTGTGGTCCGCGAGTGTCAGGCGCAAGTTCATGAGCTGGAAGGTTTTGCCGCAGACCCTCTAATGAGCGACTCAACATTATATAACAAGAAATACAGTTTATAACTAACGGTACACGAGAATTTTAAATTTAAACTATTTTTAGTAATTAAAAATAAAGAGCCGTGTTAAGGCGGCGTAATAGAACACCATCCCGTATCATTCTGTAGGTTTTTAAGAGAGAAAAGAAAAAAGAAGATGGCAGCAGAATCGTCCTGATAACAATTCAAATTATAAAAAATGGCGGTTGCCAACCAGCCCGGCAAATAATCTCTGGGGAAGAATCTATGAAGATATGGAGAAATATGTTCAGCCATGGACTTTTCATAGGCAGTAATAACAATGATGAAGATGAAAAACAAATTTACGGTCATTAGCTACAAGTGAAAATTTGCTATTATATAAAAGTCTAAAGCTATTTATATTGAGTAAGAGCAGAAACACTAAAACTTATTACTCCTATATTAAATGTAAAATCAATTGCACTGTTCAGAAGTATTGACTGGTGGAATAAAGTTAAAAGTTAAAGGTACAACCTATATACGTCCCACTGCAGGGCACAGATCTTCGCTTATTTCTGAGAGGGTGTTAGGGCAAGGAAGTGTACGCCGCGCGGCCCCAATGTGTATTGACGAACTTCAGATGTCTTCGAGATATTGTTATTTCTTATTTCTCATACATGCAGGTTTCCACACGTTGTTTCCCTTCGTCGCCAAGCACGTGGTACATCAGAACTTAACATTGCAATTAACAATTTAATAGGTGCCGGTGGGGATCAATTCGGCTTGCTGGAGTACTGTTAAATTTACAGCGAGCGCTAACCATCTGTGCTACCGCGGTTCACTAGTAGATTAAGGGTATGTTCCGAAATAGAACCCAGTATACAGGTCAATGCAAATGACATTAATCAACGCTATATTATGTTGATTCATATAGAATATGGCGTTAATTAATGACGTCATTTGCATTCGCCAGTCTACTGGGAACATTTTGAAGAGTAACCTAAAGGAGACTAAGTAATGAATAAAGTATTAAAACCAGTTTAATGATGGTTATAGGGACCTTTTTGTGTCGCAATCCGTACAATAAAGTCATTGTAAATTCATAGTGATTAAAAGTGCCAACTGAAGCAAACTAATTACGAATAACTTACTTTAGCACTGCGCAGAGTTTGACAGACATAATTTTCATTTTTAATATCATCATCATTACAGCCCTTCATAAGTTCACTGCTGAACGTAGGCCACCCGCAAGGAACGCCACAAAACACGGTCCTGAGCCACCTGCATCCATCAACTTCCTTCATGTTCCACCAGGCTGTCAATCCATCTACTGGGGGCACGCACTTACTTTAAGTATTGTTGTTGTATTTTATTACTAACATAGATGTATGTTATTAACCCCCTATGTTAGTAACTGAGGGTGGGCTGTAACAACGTTTGTTCCTACAGATTCAAAAAAATATTTTAAAAATACCTCAAAACGAGTTTTTACAGCCAGTGCGTGTTGCCTGTGACCTATGGATCTGAGACGTGGTCCTTCACTGTTGGCCGTATGAGGAAGATCAAGGTTGCTCAGCGAGCTATAGAGAAGGCTATGTTAAGGGTTTCTCTGCATAATAGACTTAAAAACGAGGATATCCGCAGTAGAACCAGAGTAACCGGGATAGCCCAACGGATTAGTAAACAGAAGTGGCTATGAGCCCGCCATATACGAGCTAAGAACCGACAACGGTTGGGGAAAAAAGGTTCTCGAGTGGCAATCTCGTACCGGTAGGCGAAGTGTAAGACATGCAGGAAGTCGATGGATGCAGGTGGCTCAGGACCGTGCTCTGTGTCATTACTTGAGGGAGGCCTATGTTCAGCAGTGGACTTGTGAAGGGCTGTAATGATGCTAAGAATGATACTAAATTTTAGTTAGTAAGCATTACCAAGTTTAAGTATGCAATTAAAGAAAAACTATATAAAAAGGAATGCACTCTATATAAAGGAATAATGCGGTAGTTTCCAAGCTGTTTCTAAAATAAATTTTGTAAATAGTTTGTACAACCTTCCATATTGTAAAATTTATTTTAAAAAAAGCCCCGCTGGGTTTCTTGCTGGTTCTTCCCAGGACAGAAGTTTTTTTTCGAAACGGTGATAAAGTAAAAGATGACTTTAAATAAGAATTACGTAAATTTGATTCGATCTAGATTGAATAAAAAATATTCTATTCTATTCTATAATTTTATGATTTTTATAGTATTCTAGTCTATTTAGGAAATACGTAAATACATGTTATGTATATAATATAGATGAAAAATTATATATATTAGTACAAAAATGTATTTTTATTATTATAATAA
The DNA here is from genome assembly GCA_907164705.1 of Parnassius apollo. Classification (NCBI taxonomy): domain Eukaryota; kingdom Metazoa; phylum Arthropoda; class Insecta; order Lepidoptera; family Papilionidae; genus Parnassius; species Parnassius apollo. The sequence goes on from CAJQZP010000644.1 coordinate 6,828,137, forward strand.
GCGTTGTAAATTTAGTTACGTATTTGAAATGTGTATATTTGAAAAGGGTTATCCTGAGCGTAATGAACTACATGGGTTCCTTTGAATAATTATTTATTCCGTAAGTTTACACACACGAAATATAATTACGAATATAACTTTGCTTACGTTTTCAGGGAACGACAAGAGTTTAACTACTTATATGTGGTATAAAATTATACATAACTCCAATTCCCTCCGTACTGAAGACTACGAGGCCGAGGCAGTATTTATTGATTTTATTAAAAATGATAACTATCATAATATATTATAGAATTAGGAAATATGTGCTAAAATGGTCAACATTTGAAAAACAAACCTCAGACCTTATTTAAATAAATAAAATTGAGTCATGTCTAAAACAAAACCTAATTTTGAGCAATTGCATGGCTCTACATAATTGAAGCGGTGGTGAAGTACGAGAATAAAACTCCGGGTCTTCTCTAGTCGTAAAACTATACGCTACCCACTTTCATAATTAACTGCCTTCTTTGCATGAGAAAGGGGTAAAGTGATATTAACCATTACGCTACCGACTAAGCTCTCGAGACCTGTGCACAATGAAACCAAAGAACTGTTGATATAAGGGCACGCAATTATGAAAACCGGCGATCTCCGCTCTTAATTATGCAATTATAACATTTATGAATGTATTATGTAATTATATAATATTGAGGGCTCCGTTGCGCAGTAGCTTAATAATAAGTTGCAACGCTGAGGGCCGTGGGTTCAAATCCCCGCTTGGAGAAAGCATGATCGCGAACAATTAATTGATCATCAAACAGTTGTATGATCTACAAATAATTGTTCCGGAACGGGATGGTTTTCCTTGTAAAATATATGTTTGTAAACTACCTCCATGAAACAGAAGAAAATTCTAATATTTGATAAAATGTTTTAATAAAAAAAGTCTAAATAAATTGCGTATTACAGACCGACAACGAAAAGCACCGCCACAGCCGTGAAACGACTGATACTACTCTAACTACAATCGTCACGCCGAGTACTACGATTACGTTAAGGAAAATCCTTCCTGCAAAGGTACAAGTTCAGGTGTAAACGTTTAAGGTTGTTAAACACGAAGAACATATTATAATAATTATGAAAATACTGGCTGTGCCCCGCGGTTGCACCCGCGTAAATCATGCGTCCGAGCCTGATAATTCGCTTTAGGCATTCACTACTGGTTTCTATATTCTATCTAGTTTTCATCGAGTGGCTAAGGTATATGCATCGTTCGCGCGTCGAGCCGAGTGTTAAATTATCTTTCTTCTTCATTTTTCTTTATCACCTTAACTCTGCGTCTAAATAACATGCTATAAACATTAAAGTATATATTCATAAAATTGTCTTGATGATGAAATAACTTTCGTTCGTAAAAATTATTATGACATGTCTAATAATAACGTTCATAAACCACTTTTCTTAATTTTCAATAATTTTTGTCACAGAATAGCTTTTACTTCATATAAATATATAGCTGGTGTTTTTCTTGAAAGTATAACATTTTATTGTAAGTCAAGATTGCGATCAAGCGATGGATTATAATAAGTAAACAAAGTCATGTTTCGGCAAAAATCATGTTTATACCAGGATAAATGTTAGATTGTCATAAGCTACGTTCCCGTAGCTCCATCCGAGACAACTCTAAGCTGAAATAAGAAATTGCGAAAAAGAAAAATAAAAAGATGTGAAGGTAAAGAGTAAGTAGCGGCTTGCTAAAATTGAGCAAAGCCACTATATAAATAATCTCAAAATACGTTTGGCGTTATTTTTCAGCACAGCAATATAGATTATAGACTGCACTTCAGGCTACGCACGAATATAGATACATTTTAATGACATCAATTTCTTCTTTGACGTTGCGGGTGGAATTTAGTGATTAATTTTAAACTACTTCCGGAATAGATGAAAACATCTTATTTGGAATATTGTTCAAATTCGAATGAAAATGCAAGAATATAATAAAAAACGTAGTAATTTTTCATTAATTTAAAAAAATCTCTTGTTGATGCTTAAGTTCATTATACATAAAACAAAATAATATATTTGCAATAAAATTATGTTATCTACATTTAAAATAAACTTCAAAAATATATTACTTATCTAAAATTAGTTTCTTATAATCCTGGACAAAAACATAGCGTTACATCTAAAATGGTTAATAAAGTTAACAGAAAAAAACTGCATTCTCTTTTTACTGTCCGTATATACATAAAAATAAGTTTTACGTTTTGATGGATTAAATTTGTCTCCGTGTCTTTAACACTGCCACATCCATCTCGTATCATCTTGTTGCATATTACAAGTACTCTGGCAAGATTGGCATAAAGAAAGTTTTTCCCGCTAGACAATATCTGGGATAGTAAATGAAATCTCTTAGAAAAATTTTATGCTCAAGGAAACTTTGCTTTCCTCAAAAAAAACCTATTTCCGACTAATTAGTAAAATAATTATATCTCTTTATTTTGCAATGAATTAAATTAAAGTTTGTTTCGTAATATATTATAAAGCTATTGCACAGCTTCTATCGCGGGCCTTGAGCGCGGGGACCGAATCCAAAAATTCCGTAACGAAAAAAAAACCTCACGCTCCCCACTCCGACGGGCACGGAGGTGTGGCTATACTTATTATACTCTTTGGGTGTGGCGTTGAAAGCCGTGCATCGTCTAATGTCGTTTCAGTTCGGCAGACTTCGGCACTCGGCAGACTTCGGCACTCGGCAGACTTCGGCACGGTGTTTGTGTGCGTGCGACTAGACGTATGCGTGTACACTAGCTGCTAACTCAATGATAAAAATTCCTGAATAACCTACATGTATTGTAAGATATTAAAAATATTTTAAACAATATTAACTTCTCATTTATTCAATAAGAGAAAAAAAATTGTTTTCTTGTCGGTCACCACGCTCAAAAAGTGTAACTTGATTTAATATCAAAGACTTAACTGCATAAATATAATAAATAAATAATTATAATTGCATAAGTTGATAAAAAATGCTATGCAATAGCTTTTACCGCGGCAGTCACCGAGTGCCACACGTATTTTTTATATCTATTAGCGTTTTAAATGCGGTACCATAATGGAAAAAAAGCCAAAAGAAACTATGCACAAGATGTAACTATGCGTATATTGTCATTGTAACAACAAAATATATTATTATATTTGGTAGAGCCACGCTGCAGCTATATTATGGTTGTAGTACGAATGGGTTGGCTCGACCGGGGAAGGACCGCGCTCCCACAGAATACCAGCGTAAAATAGCAGCTTGTTGCTGCTGTGTTTCGTATGATGAATGTAGAAACCCTTTTTTACTGGAAACGAGGCATTTCATCTTAGTCCAGATAGATGTCTATGGGCCACAAAATTTACTTAACATCAAGTGGACTATGTGCTCGTTTGTCACCTTCTATAAAAATACAAAAGCTAATTATTTAAAAAATATTGTTCGACCATTAATTACTTCGCACGTTTGGTGATTAAAAATAAAACTAGATGCAAAATTAAAGGAGCCCAATAGACGAAACCCAAATCAGCATTGCAAACTGGAACAGCATAACCCATCAAACGACACCTGTTCGCACAAGCACGACGCATTTAGCAGCCCTAGTCCATCGAACAATAAACATATACAGCAATAATTGTTCATAAATAGATTTCTTATGTTTAAACATATATAAAAATATATTCTTTATAATATATAAAATTCAGGTGTGCGTATGTTCGTAATTCGTCTTCTAATTTTTATGAAATACCATCGGTCCACCCTGGCTTCGAAGGTGTGATTTCTGGATCTCGAAAACAGCGTCATCTATCGGATCCAACTGTCTAAATTATCCATGGATCCAATTAAACATAAAAAAATCATCAAAATCGGTCCAGCCGCTTTCAAGTGATGATTTTCATGCATGCGGCAATTGATTTTTATTTGTTTATTAGCTGGTTGGTTGGGAATATCGTTTTAAATTTTGAAAAGTTATATTGTGAACTTCCCGCTAAGAAAATTAAAAATTTTGAAAAATAGGGAAGTTATTGGTTTCACCTCGATTTTCGAAAATCGAGTATTCATCAGATCTCGACGTTTTGAGATCCCGGGAAGCTATTCTGACTAATTTCACATGGACGTCCATACGGATGTACGGATGTATGTCGAATGCCGTTTGGAAAATAAAAATCGGTTCAATCGTTCGTGAGATATCGAAGGAGAAAGAATTTGAAAAAAACCTTTTTTTTAACATTATTTTGAGATTTCGCAATATAATTTGGTGAAATTTGGAGCGCTTTGCAATTAAAATTACCGGGAAGTTCCAGGGATGGCCTGCAGGATCAACCATTTTTTTAATTGTGAATCATAACACATTCATTGAAATTGAATGATATATGACTTTCATAAAAATTTGTCGACGCGCGTCACCTAATGGAAGTAAATTTTACTATGTCTATAACCTTTGCGCAAGTACAAACAATTAGTTGACAAAGTTTTACCGCAATAAGATGAACGGTATGGCAGCGCATGAAATACGGACGTTTGTTCGTATTTTAGATTAAACGTTAATTTTTATATATTAGATATATAACTTATTGGACTTATGGAGTTAACTAAATAGTTTTTAGCTATAGCTGGAACAGGTCAGTTGCGCTGTTATCAAGATTCAGAAATCACCCGTCCAAACCCGTGTCGGATCGCTTATATAAATATCAAAACATCCATGTAGGGAAACTTTAGGCAACGGAAATATAAATTTGGAGTACGCCACACTCACCGACCCCGTGGAGGTGGAGTTGTGACATTCAATAGCGCCTCCGGATAGGATTGATAAAGGTTTCCTATTTTCAATCGATACCAGTATGCTATCGTTTTATAACAGATTCATTTTGCGTTATCTTTGACGTTACCGTTAAAACCTATTAAAGTCATATCTATCCCCCACAGATTTTTTTATAGGATAGGGTAACAAAGGAGGACACAGTTCACCTAATAGTAAGTGGTTGCTGTAGCCCATAGTTATCTACATCTATCCTCGATTACAAATCAAAATGTAGATGCGTTGTCACCCGTGGGAACTAAGATGGAATGCCTCGTTTCCAGTAAAAAGGGTCTCCGGTTCTCTACACTCACCATATGAAACGCAGCAGCATTAAGCTACTATTTTACGCTGGCATTCTGTGAGAGCATGGTCCTTCCCCGGTCGAGCCGACCCATTCATGCTACAACTATACTACTAATATAACTGCAGCATGGCTCTACTACGTATAAAGATTAGATCATAGGGGAGATATTTGCCATAGTTGCCACGCTTGGCAAGCGGGTTGGCAACCGCAGTTTTTTTAGTCGTTTTCAGTAAGAAATATATTTTTATGAAAATATTTTTTGATAATCTGTTTTCGTGAACCGTGATTTATGGCAATTTTCAAAGGTCTTTTTGCAGTGAACTTAGGATTTGCTATAATGATGGTGAATATGTTTTCATTTACTAAATAACATTAATAGTAACTTTACTGATAATCGTGCCGTGTAGTTGTTATGTGAGAAGATCCACCACTTCCTAACGTTCCCTGGGTGTCGTAAGAGGCGAGAGAGGAAAGCAAACCAGGAAATGGGCAGCAATTATTCATGGTAGAGCCACACTGCAGCTATATTATGTTTGTAGCATGAATAGGTCGGCTCGACTGGGGTAGGACCACACTCTCACAGAATGCCAGCGTGAAGTAAGTTTCGTATGGTGAATGCAGAGGCATTGTATCTTAATCCTCAGTGGTAACAACGCATCTGCATTTTGATTCTTAATCGAAGATAGATGTAGGTGTCTATGGGCCACAGCATCCACTTACCATCAGGTGGACTGTGTGCTCGCTTGTCATCCATATTCTATAAAAAAAATCGGCTGCCAATCCGCCTTCAAATGTGGCAACATCGCAAGTATCCTATATATGTATATTTTCTTATGTTATATATCCTGTAAACATATATTTCCTTACGATACAATCTATGGGAAACCCTATGTTTAGCTGTGAACTTTGGTGAGATGTAATGAGTTAAGAAAGGCTACAAATCTTTACAACTAAATCATATATATCCAAAATTACTTTTATAATGCTTGAGATAGAGGGCATGGTCCATGTGAGTTAATTAATCGAATAACAGTTACTGTTTCACACATAACTGTGTTAGCCGGTAGTTCGCATCATAATGGAGCGGTCGACGCAGTTCCCAAGACAAGTCAGCAATTTAGATAGAACCAAATTGTTGTAACGAACTGAGAATGAATCTTCACAACTATTTTGATAGTTATAGCCGTCATTTCATTCTAATCAATAAAAATTTATTTGGATATTATACTGATTTTAATACATATAGATGAATGCTGTCTCATATATTGCAGATATTTACTCAAAAATGCAAGTTGTCTGGTATTAACATTAAAAATTCTGATACTACAATACGATTAAAATGAAATAAATAAAATGTTACCCATTATTAATTTAAAAAATATAGCTTAAAATCGTTTCATGCACTGACATGGTTAACATTTTTCCTACCATAATATTATAGTGACAAACTAGTTAATTGACCTCCTCCACGCTCTCACAGAATACCAGCGTAAAATAGCAGCTTAATGCAACTGTGTATCGTATGGTGAGTAAAGGAAACCGAAGATCTTTCTTAGGGTTGAAAACGCATCTGCATTTTGATTCTTTATCGAAATAAATGTAGATGTCTATGAGCCCAGCATCCACTTACCAGCAGATGGAATAATGCTCGTTTGTCACCTCCATTTTATAAAAAAAAATGAAATATCTAAGGGTTTGTAATTCCATTGCCTCTTCATACCATCCATAAGGGTACAGAGATGCACTGGTATTTGATAGTAGAAAGGGTCAATACACTCACACGGATTTATAACCAGAAGAAGAGCTCTACTACCTAGATACGATGAATTCATTCAATTTATAGCTGAAGTCATCGTTTGTCTCACTGCTGCGGTGTGGGTACCTACTAATTAATTTCGTTAAAAACTAATATTTTGTCAAGAGTCAACCTATTCTGATTGATTATCAGTGTAATAAGCTTAAGGTCTGAGTTTAAAATGATCCATTTTACTAATAATTTAAATTGAACGTTTAAATAAGTGTACTCTGTACCAGTTAAATATCAAATAGTGCTCAAATAAGTTATCAAGCATTTGTGATCAAATAAGAGAGTAAGTAATCGATTCGAACTTAGAGAGATTCAATGTAAATATTATATTTCTCCGATATCTTTCGAACTCGGATAGTGATAAACTTAGAATAACAAGTTGCGAACAAATATTTCTTATCGGTTTGCAAACAAAATATTAACATTTTTATATAATATATTATAATTATCAGAAAAAATATAATTGAATAAAACTATATATACGGATTTTATCGCGTTTAATTAACTTATATTAACTTATTTTTAATTTCCAACCTTTCGGGTGGTTGGGATGTTTGACCTCACAATGTCATAGTTAGCTCGACTGCCTTCAGTTTTTGAATATCAATTTTTAATCGATCTACGCAGAACTAGCTTACAGTATCTTGAGTGGTATGCTTGGGTTCGGATTTAATTTTGTTAATCAAAGGATCCAAAGCAGATGGCAGCACCCATCCATCTTCTTTATTGAAATTAGGATGATTTTTAAATTCAACAGCCTCGTAAATCGTCCTTGGCAGGAATCGGTATTCTTTTGCGAGGACATGTGATTGATCAAATCTGATGTAATGGTGGGGACGATCTTGAACACGTTCACAGACTGCAGACTTCCCGGAGCATCGTTGCTTCACGTCAGCTATATGTTCTTTCACGCAGGTTTTTATAGATTTTTTCGTTTGACTTATATGACAACGAAACGTCGAGAATTAAAAATAAGTTAAAATAAGTTAATTAAACGCGATAAAATTCGTATATACAGTTTTATTCAATGTGTAGTGTTCGCATAAGTTTAAGAAATCATTATAGAAAAATATAGGTAAGTTATGATTAGTGCTTCCAGATTTAGTTTCATTTATCTTGGAGCAGGGACTAAATATATCGGAAGTTTGGTTTTCAAGTCGAACCAGCCTTACAAACAGCTTTTTAATAATGATGATTAATATGATCATCTATTACCTGATAACCACGGCGACACATTTCAAAGAGTATTCGAAGCCGTCAAGGAGATGTTACGCCTTAACATACTCGTACCCGATTTAACGCAAATGTCACTCATTATTAATGTCGGATATGCAGGGAATATCACAGCATAACCAACCCTGAAAAACCAACTCTTTTTTTCACCAATTTTCTCATCAGTTGTTGGTTTGAATCTATGACGCATCTAGTACCAGGGGAAACGAGAATAGGATAGAAGTCCTGTCCTTCAGTTTTCCCCAATGTTAGATAGAAGGAAGGGACGCCGATGGTTTTTTTGGGACTTCGCATATATAACATAGATAAAACACTAAGGGGGTTTTACTCAGTGTGAGTCCTAAATAACCTGTTTTTTTACCGTGATGTGTTTATTTTTCCCGCCCGTCGGCGAGAGAGCCATTAAATAACAACCCATGACGTAGCACTTTGATCACAAGGGTACGCGCTTCGAGCCAAGATCTAAAAGCAATACGAATGAACTTTTTATAGTTTCATCTGTTATAAAGATAACTCACAAACTTCACGGAACCTTTTCCAGGAATATCGATAAAGTTTAGTTGCTGTATTAATTTAAGAGGAAAGGATAGCGATGCACAATACAATACAATCCATGAACAAGTAAATACATAAACATTTCATTTAAATTAACAGTGTGTCTTTTAGTGTACTCTTAGATAAATCGGTTCTTCTGTTCTGGGGCTATGATGCCACAGACAGACACAGGTACACACTATAATTTTTATACAAATTTATAACACCCCTCTGTTTACGTCAGGGGTAAGAAAAGAATAACTGAATAATGAGTAAACAATAATACAACGTCTTTGTCGAAACTGTATATAAATTTATACATTTTTAACTAATATGATTTTGATAATCTTAGTTTTAAATTTGATAATGACCTCTTTTATCCTTTATCTTCTTAAATTAATTTAAGAAGTTTATGTTGTTTTTAAAATCAACAAAAACTTAGAGAAATTTGAAATATCTTCGAAAATCATGCGAGACATTGTAGTGCAAGCCTAATTGCTTTTGGATTGCACGCAAGAGGCTTAATCTTACGCTTCTTGTTCACACACGATAAATGTAATTGTTTATGTACAGTTATTATTATTTTTGTTTTTGTGGCATACAATCATACACAATAACGAGTCGTTAAGAATTTTTTATGTTGTAAGGGATCACGTAATTTCACATTCAACTGATGGCTGCAAAACAACGTTAAATACAATCAATGTTTATTGCTTTAAGAAAAACGTGCGTTGAAGAATAATCAAGTAAAATATATTACCGTTAAACAGTAAATAGAGTAATAAACAAATATAGTAAAAAATAATAAATAAATACTAACAAATAAATTTACGTTGAAGTTATTGAATTGATGATATTTTTTTATTACAATAAGGGTGACAAATAAACAAACAGTCCACTTGATGTTAAGTGTTGTGGCCCATAAACATCTAAATCTATCCTCAAATCAAATCATAATATCTATAATCAAAATGCAGATTCGTTGTCACCGCTGAGGAGCAAACCGGAATGCTAAAAGTCTTTGGTTCTCTACACTCACCATACAAAACACAGCAGCATTAAGCTTCAATTTAACGCTGGTATTTTGTGAAAGCGTTGTTTTCAATCATATTTTAATTGAAATTTTTTTATTTTAATTTTCAATTTATGAATTATCAAATAATAAATAGGAGATAAGGTTTGATAAAGCTACCTATATTGTTACTGAAATTATTACTTGAATGACTGCTTTGTTCGTTGAGTAGTCAAATCCTGGGTCATGCTAAAGTCAGTTAATGAGTTTTACTGCCAAGAAATTCTCTGTAGCAGCCTGGAATCAGAAAGTTGGCCGTCTTTCATCCCCGTGCCTTAAAAAGCCATTGGGCACTGCGACTGATTTTCTCCAGTCGTGTTGGATTGTCGTTCCGTCGCACTATGAGAGTGGGGAATAGGAAGAGCACCTGTGCTTGCGTCTCACTCGTGAACTGAATATGACCTTGTCCTGCGTAGATAACTAGACTTAGGCGCCCGAAGTGACTGAAATTCGTTCTCGAGGGCATAGTTATTAAATGCAGACGGCGCAGTGTTGGTCGCCCAATATATGGGTAATCTAGTAAAACACGTAGGTAGTCGATGGACTGGCAGGTGGCTTAGGACCTGTCTTAAGCTCCTGTATCCAATAGGCCTATGTTTAGCAATAGACTTGATTTTATAGAATTTCGAATTAAAATTATATTTTTATTTAAAATTACTAAAATTTTGTTTACGTCCACTGAAATGAGGTCGCACTAAAGTTATATAATAAAACGACAGTTTTCAAGTGCATAATATGCATTCACGTAAAATAAAGGTGTCGTTGAGATAATGTAGATAGCTTCGCTCCTTTTGGAAGTTATCTTGATGAAGTAGAGCCATATAACTTTACTGCGCGTGTTTTATCACTAGTTCGTAAGTTTGTTCCTATGATAGCTATCCAGGTCATGCCGTAATTTTTCATCTTTTTTTTTATTTTTACTTTTTTTGTGAATTTTTATCGTATTTCTTTTAAAATAGGTAATTAACATTTTACTGTCGACTGACTGACTGACGTTTAAATTGGTAACTCAGTCAAATCTGACTAATCGTGGCTGTAAGTTTATTTTTCTGCTTTTAGTTCAAATTTAGTGAAATATGTGATGATAATATTTAATTTTTTTCCAAGCAATAATAAAAGGCCTGTACTAAGCGCAAGTCACATTTGATATTGAAAATAGGATTAACACGTGTACCTATTTTAAGCCTACCGTTTTCTTCCTATGGCATCAAAATGTAGCAAGAACGTCGATAAATAAAATAAATAACATTTTAATCCTATGGTAAATGATTGTAGGATTTTACCAAGTGATAGTAATCGCAGATAAGTCACACATTTTATGTTACTTCCTTATTGTCAGGCCGAACTTTTAACTATACACGAGTACCACAGTTTAAAATCACCTTTAAAAATGAAATCGAAAATTTCTTATCGTTAATTAATTATCGTTCCATAACCAATTTAAACCTTTAATTCTATTACTAACAGTTATATATAATCTAAACGACTGCCTCGTTGGTCTAGTGGTTGTAGTAGTGCGACTGCTGATCATGAGGTCCTGGGTTCAAATCCCGGGTCGAGCCAATAAATTAATTATTGAGTTTTTCCGTCAAGAAATTCTCAGTAGTTGCCCCGAAGTCAGGAATTTAGCGGTGTTTCACCCCCGTGCCTCGGAAAGCAAGTAAAGCCGTTGGTCCTGCGCCTGATCTCTCTCCGGTCGTGTCGGTTTACGGTCCCATCGGATTATGGGAGTGAGGGAATATAGAGTGCACCTGGGCTTGCGCTTACACTTGGGCACTATAATCCTGTCCTGCGCCGATGGCTAGCCTCCGTTGAGGCAGACCGCCGTGGCCGAAATTCGGTCTGGAGGACATTATTATTATTATTATAATCTAAACCTCTGAAAGATAGTTAAAGGCTGCGTACAAAAACTACAGAGATTTCTGTGTGGTACTTTGCTTTTGTGTCTAGAATTCCATCTGGATAGGTACAATCGACATCGATCATCAATCGTAAGAGGCGACAGAGGAAAACAAATTAGGAGTTGGGTAGCAGCGCCTTCCTAATAACGACCAAAAATAAAAAACGGTGGTTGCCTATCCACTTGCAAAGCGTGGCAATTATGGCAAATATCCCCCATATGAGGCAATTTATGAGGGAGGCCTGAGGTGGACTTTAACACGCTGTAACGGTTACGGTTACGGTAACTCTTTACGAGATAGGATACCGGACATTCACAAAAACATACGGAACTAAAAAATCCCTTGCTTGGAGCTTCTGCTATTTTATTCTGGTATTTTCAGGTACCACAACAAAAATAAAAACATACAACAGTTGGTATGTTTCAGTACGCATATTATTATCATTTCTTATTAACACCATCTACATACAAGAAACTCCGCAGTAAACTCGCTTTATATTTTTTGCTCGCTTCACCTCACCATTACAATCCTCTACGTGGTGTCATTATATTTTCATTCAAATACGCGTATATGTAATATACATAATATTTTTTTAAATAAATTCCATTCCAGTCTAACAGTGAACTTTTATTGGCCTTTGCGATACACCATCACGGAACCGAACATGGAAGACCAATGGAGTCTGTTTGGTCTCTTAAAAAGTTACATTTTACAATATCCCTATGGTTCTGATGAATTAATAGTAACTCAGTTTAACGGATTTTTATTGCTATATATAAAATATGTTACTTTATGTGTGAAGTCGGTCCCGTAGTTTTATAATATGATAGTATAAAATAGATAAGAAGTGTAGTTACAGCCTGTATACATCCCACTGTTGGGCATGATTCTCCCTTCAGGTCTTTTTTATCGCTGCGCCGCTTCATTGCGTATTGGCGAACACCGCATGCCTTCAAAAATTATTTCACTCTTCTCTCTCACTCTCTTTAAAAGCGACAGTAACCTAATGGCAGGGCGCGGACCGCGAACTCAAAAAGGTCGTGGGTTCGAATCCGCCATTCGACTACTGGCGCGAACCACTCGTAACACAAGCAATTTAAGCTTACACCGAGTGGTTAAGGAGAATATTAGTCATTTTTATAGCATTTTTAATATTCTTTTTATTTAAAAAAAATTTAAAAAAATTAAAGTTCACAAAAAGTTCAAACATGCGGCTTTTTCTTCGTTTCCTACCTTTACCGTTACCAATTCAGCATGTTAAAGCCTGTTGTACAATAGGCCTCCCCCATAGATTGCCCTATAGGGGAGATATTTGCCAAAGTTGCCACGCTCGGCTAGCGGGTACACGACCGCAGTTTTTCATGTAAGTCGTTATTAGGTAGAAGCCGCGGTACATCACCTTATTTGTTTCCCTCTGTCGCCCGTCGACCCACAGGATGATTTGGGATAGTGGATATTCTTACACCGCCACTACACGGATATACTAGAAATTAAATAACAGAAAAATATATTATTTTGCTCCATGGTTTTAATTTTACTTGCTCAAGTAAGTACAGTCGTTAACTGGGCAAAAAGCTTTAGATTTAATCAAATAGGAAAGAAGACGAAACTAAGACGAATGCTATAGCACGAAATCTAATTAAGAGTACCGAGGTCGAATGCCCTTAGCGAAAAGTCCAATTATGTTTTCTTATTTGAGCAACAGTAAATACAAACCAGATTTCATCTCGATGAAAACAGGAATAGATTTATTTCCACAAAAAATCAGTTCTGAGCAAAATTTCAGATTCAGTTCAGTGAAATATTTAAATTGGCATACATGGAATGGAAACGCTTCGAAAAATCCCTTTCGGTTCGTGCATGTTTGCTAGATCTAAATTTTGTATGTTGCCATTGCATCTTATTTATATTCTTTTAGGAGTCGACAAATATTTTCAGTTAGTTTCATAGATGTTTCAATGAGGATATCCACCATCTATAATATTTCTCTTTTCAACTAAAAATTAGAGGCATATTATATATTCCACGCTTCGGCTATCTGTCATGGGTTTACAATTTAATTTTTTATATACAATTTTATGTACTTAAAACGGTGATTTGTATTTAAGAAGTTTCTTTTCATGTTAGAGAATCATTATTTGGAAACTGTAATTATTAAAAGAGCATTATAAATAGAGAATATTCGGTTCATTACATAAGTATTTTCTTTTATTATTAATAATACAGTACAGTGGTGACATAAACAGTATAATATAACTCATAGTACTATATACAGTTTAATCCAGAAGTAAAATTTATACCTCTTTTACAGAATTAAAATTTTTAACCAGATTGTTAATGCGCCATACAGTCGTCAATTTAGTTACATGAACAGAGTCGACCGAACTTTTAACGTATAATATATTATTCAATTAGACATTTTACATTTTCATTTATATTTTTTACTTTGATTCTTCAAAGGGCTGATCTTTTGCTATTAATATGTGATAGTTTAATTCGGCCATTTTTTTAATTATGTCAGATTTAGTCTGTTGTGTGTCTATGATCCTAAAAAATGGAACTTCAAGTCGTATTTTTCCTTAATAAATTTTGTAATAAGTACAGAAAACTTGTTAATGTAAATTTTTTGTTTTTTTTTCTCGTTTCCAATACTAAAGTCCGTATGAAAACTCGCAGGCACAGGCAGCTGGCTGAAAAGACGGTTAATATAGATACAGGTAATACAATTTGTTCGAAATCTTCATTTTTAAAGTATTAATACAAATCTTTAACGTATTCAATTTAGTTTTATTAGCACAGTAGCTTATTTAACTAAAGTCTATTTTATCTGACTATTAATGACGACGATACTTGGTAGAGCCACGTTGGCGGTTAAATTACGGCTGTACGAAAGGGTCGTCTAGACCATGTAAGGACCATGTTCTCACAGAACAACAGCGTAAAATAGCAGCTTAATACTGCTGAGTTTTATAGGGCGAGAGAGCAAGGCAGTCTTCATCTTAGCCCTCCGGAGCGACAACGCATCTACATTTTGATTTTTATTTGAAAACAAACGTAGATGTCGATGGGTTACAACATCAACTAAACATCAAGTAGACTGTGTATTCATTTATCACCCTTATCCTATAAAAAATCGTCCAAAATCTAGCAAACGTTAATTATTTAACTTACTCAGCGTACATTATTGTAATGACTTAAGATTCTTAAGTGCTTTAACTAACATTTAAAGTTAGATATAAATCTAAAAGCGCATTCGCCCAATAAAAAAATCACCAAAACCACGTTTTGATTAAGCATGCACATTCTATTTAAACTTGAGTATAATCAATTTTGAGCTTTCTCATACGGCCCACAGTAAAGGACCTAGTTTAGTTACGTAAGTCAGATCACTGGTAGCATGCAATGAACTTGAAAATGAAGACAAAAAAATATTGAAAAACATCAGACTGGAAGAATCCAATTCATTTCTCTCGTCTGTAATATCTGTGATGTGGTATGCATATCTATGAATACTCGTTAAAAACTGTGAGCGTAGTTTTTGAATAGTGTTGGGCAACCCCCTATTAGAAGGTGTGATGAACTGATGAAATACGCAGGTATTTAGTTGATGGATGCAAGTGACCCAAGGCCTTGCTGTGGCAATCCATGGGGCCTGTGTCCAGCTGCGGACTTGTGATGGGATGTAGTGATAGATAATACATTTTACTATCGATTTCAATATTATAAAATTTAATACTCCTGCTTTTATATTGCAAACTTTTATTTATCTTTTAACAACCGTATCGTTATTGCTTATTTCGAATCAAATATAAACAGACTCGTAAACAAATGCGTTAAAATTCGACTGGCGTTCGTTCACAACCGGCATTGTGATAATTCCTTCATAACGCCGACGCGGTTTTGAATTACCCATTCCAGGTGTTCCAGATATAAATTATGTAACCTCTTCAGAAAGGACGAATCTAAAACCGACCCCGCCTCCATCTCGAATCGTATCAGAACCTGCTAGGCATTGTAATAATGAACTCTTTTTTTTTTAATTTTAGATACGAGCGAAAGTAACGCACAGTATTAACAGGTTAAGGAGGTATTGAAAAGAAACGGTACCCGTTAATGACAAAAAGCCGGTGTCGCACGAACCGACAATGCGTCCGCGCCGCTCAGAAAAAAAACTCGCCTCAATTATTTAACATCGGTGCTAAGGAACTCCGTTCCTTTATCTCGTACCGATACAAGTGAGAAAGCATAAAAAAAGATGTATTCGTGATTCAATTACCACGATTGTCGAACCGGAGTGGCCACTCATAATTGACCGTTTCTTACTTATGAGTGCATTCCTCAATGCTTTAATCTCAGGAATTACTATACTTCAACTCAACATTGGAAGAAAAATATTTTACAATAATGTTTTTTGAAAATTATGAATATATCACAAAAGACGTATCTGCTTTTTGCGACTTGTATTTAATATCAATTGATATCACATTGTTTAAATGGATTTTAGTTCATGTTTTTCATATTAAAACAAAATTAGTTCTATGCAATGGGTAGTATTCAACAAAATATAAGAATTCATTATGTATTACATTAGAATTAATTTTAAACTATAAAAAACTTATAACTTCTAGAAAAACTATCAACATCTGCCATACTATAATAGGTATAACAACGTAACTAGATATTATAATATGAAACTAAATTTTTTTCTGGCAAATCTACGGTTTTGTAAGCTGTATAAATGCTTGAAGTGTGCAATCATAGATTTACATTTATTTTTTACTCATTCTTTTTTGTATCAGAACCACCCAGAACGCTTTTATGGCTGTTTTACTGTTCGCAATTTAACTTGTAACGTTATGCTTAATTTCGATAAACAAGTAAACAAATAGTACCATTCCTTGTCACATAAAAAATATTATACGTTTAAATTATGGCTTCATTTATTACTGCATTAATCAGAAAGCTTCTGACGCTCGTTGGAAAACGAAAGGTTATTAATAAAAATATAGTAAAAGGTTTTCTTTCAAATTTATGAATTATTATTACGATTGTGCGGACGCATATAAATGTATAATGGGATTTATTTAAGAGTACTACACATAAGATAATACAATATCCACAGAAGGCTAAACACACGGATCAGCGGGGTTACCAGCATCGGTCGTTGCTTCTGCAATGCGTTATGATCCCTACTGTGAAAATGAATGAAATCAGCGTTAAGTCTAATACATATGTCATTCTTATTATATTTTTTGGTTTTCTATGGCGTTATCTTATGCATATGCAAGGGCGCTGGTTAATAATACGAAAAAGAAAATATTTTTAATTTCTCAGACAGGCACAGGCTTACCTCGTTCTCTATAATATAATCGAGACGGGAAAACACTTTGACGTTCGAGATTTCATTTTTTTAAGCAATAACCATAAAATGTTTTTCGATAATATGAAGGGAATTCCATGATTTAGATTCTTAATTGGTTTTATTTCTACTTAGATTCATTATTTCTGATAATAATCAAAAACTTTTTGTATGCTCGGGTCATAGATGCCCTAAAAGACAGAGTTTCTCCCTGTATACATTGCAGGGCTGGGCACAGACCTTCTTTCATCTCACTTTCAATATGTTCGAAATATTTTTATTCCACATACAAATTTTCTCACGATTCTCTTACCGCCGAACACGTACTGCTGTTAGGTGACAGAAAAACATAAGTTGGTTAGATATTCTCAAACAAATTTCTAGACAGAAAAGCAGTCACGCCACCCAGTGCCTTGTTGTTGCGTTATCTTTTAAAAACACCGTTCATATTATATTTGAAGAGATTAATCAAAATGAAATGTAAATGGGCTGGCTACATAGCTATAGAAAAAAACGAGTGGTTTCATACCAGCAACAGCAAGGCGGCTTTCTCATAAGTCCACAGTAACTCCTTAATCGACCAGGTTTACTATGCTTGGTGAAGCAATTGAAGCGACGCGAATTCTTTATTTTAACGTATATCACTTAACACTCTACCTTTAAAACGTTATAACCCACTTTGACCGTTTCTTTTGATTTATCCACCAATCATTTATTCTGTAAAAGCCGATAAATTCATTAGTTCCCCGCTTCTACTCCCTCTGGCTGCAGCAAATATAAATTTCCATTTTTCAACCAAAAAGAAAAGATTTAAATTCGCTTCGAATTTCTTGATATGGAAGTGAGGTTGATCGGGTTTTTTTTATAATAGTAATGGTTCAATTACTAGAAACAACGCTTGATCATACAAACCTTTGTACATTTATTAATGGAAGCACGCACGGGAGTGGTATCATGAATATATAACTTTAATTATTGCCTTTAAACAGTGTACAGAATTTTATTCGAACTGATAGTTTATATTCAATTTTTGTCGACAAAAGCTAAAAACGTGGTTTATTCAACGTTGTACAAAGTAAAATGTATATTATTTTTCACAACCGCCTTTTTTCGTCATATTTTCGTTCGCTTTGTGAAATATTGTTAAAACATAGACATACGTATTTGATGAGAGTTTTTTTTTTTTGTTAATTTAGCTAATGAGTGGATTCTGTACTGATGAAATAATATAATAGAAAATAAAGCAGAATTCAGAACATTTTCTTGCAAATAATATTGTATTTTATTCTATTATAGGACTTGGTGTCTTAGAAGGGCGATTTTAATTCCTGATGAGATCGAGATTGAGTTATAGACGCTCTTATGGCGTCATAATAAATCGATTAAGAAAGATACTTTTTTTAAGTTTTTAAAGCTTAAGCTTTAAAAACTTTAAAATAAACTGTGTAGTGGCGGTTTAAAAGTATTCACTCCCCCATATCATCCCGTGGGTGTCGTAAGAGGTAACAAAAGGAAACACATCAGGAGATTGGCAGCAGGGTCTTCATAATAACAACTACAATACAAAAGTGCTTTTTTTATAGGATTGGGTGACAAACGAGCAGATAGTTCACCTGATTGTAAGTGGTTGCTGTGACCCATAGGCATGTTTTTTTTTAAATATTATTATCCAAAATTTTGTTACATTATCCAGTACAATGCTAGCATATAAACCTCTAGGGGTTTATCTACGCTAGAGAGTCGTCTTAGATAAACTAAGATGTGTTAATATTAAGTCACATTATTCTAACAGAAGTAAGTACTACAATAAGTATGGTTGATTTAACAAATATGATTTAAGTTTACTTTTAAACAGTTTGGATTTACCGTAAGTTTCTTGTAATTCTATTGGCAATTCATTAATAAAAGTAGGTACAAGATGGGCGGACTTTCTTGCTCCATAGAAATTTTTAGTTTTCGGAAGTACATATGGTGTGCATGTTTGATTTATAAGCTATATTTCGTAGATTTACAGGTCGTTTTTTAAGAACTAGATATTCTGAATTATTAACTTCCGTCAGTATATTAAATTTAACTTTATCGAAAACATTTATAACTTTGCAATATTTAAAAAGGCCCTGGTCATTGTCTATGTACTTATTTTTAATGTGATTATTAGGCACTATCCATCGAAGCATCTTGCGTTGTAATGTGTAAATTTCCTGTATGTACGTTACATAAGTTCTACCATAACTGCTAAGTCCATAACTAATGACGGAATCTGCTAGAGTCATGTAAAGTAATCTAAGTATTTTATATGGTAGCTTAAATTTTAAAACATAAAGTTTACTCAACACAGAGTGAACTCTAAATCTATCCTCGATTACGAATCAAAATGCAGATGCGTTGTCACCCGTGAGGACTAAGATGGAATGCCACGTTTCCAATAAAAAGGGTCTCCTCTACACTCACCATACGAAACACAGCAGCATTAAGCTACTATTTTACGCTGGTATTCTGTGAGAGCGTGGTCCTTCCCCGGTCGAGCCGACCCATTCATGCAACAACTATACTACTAATATAACTGCAACATGGCTCTACTACGTATGAAAATTTGCCAACACGTTTGTTAAGCGTGGTAACCATGGCAATTATCCCCGTACGAGGCAGTCTATGGGGAAGACTTATGTTCAGCAGTGGACTTTAATAAGCTCTAACAGTAACAGTATCTATAAATTTAATGTTAAAGTTACAGCATGTATACGTCCCACAGCTGGACATAGGCCTCCTGTCATTTTTGAGTGTTTTAGGGCAAGGAAATGTTCACCGGGCCGCCCTAATGCGTGTTGACGACCTTCACATGTCTTTGAAATTTTTTTTTCTAATTTCTCAGACATGCAGGGTATCATGATGTTTTTCTTCACCACCGAGAACGTAGCAAATCAGCACTTAAAATCGTAATTAACACATTAAGGCTGGCGGGGATCAAACACGGATTGCTCGCGTACTGTGAAATCTACAGCGAGCGCTAACCATCTGAGCTACCACGGCTCTTTTTAATATCTTTTGATATTAAAAAAAAAAACAGTATTAATATTTAATGGTCAATAAAATAAAACATTTTTTGAAATAGCTTACAGTAGTATGTTCAATGAATCGGTTATATGAACTCTCCTGTTCATTGGAAGGTGAACTGAATAACACTTAATAGTTTCAAGCGTAATGAACAATTATCGAATAACCTATTTTATAGGAAACTTGACAAACCTCCAAACTCAACATCCCGTTAGACAAGTTGACCTAATTTTTCCTATGAACTGCATTGCAGTTATGCATCTGCTCGCTTCTATAAATTTAACACTGGAAAACTTACGACAGCAAAATAATATTATTATCCTTGTTGTTGGCGTTAAAAAAACGTACCGACGACAATTTTTCTTAAATGCTATTAAAGTGTCGATGTCTTATGTTAAGGATTATAAAACATATACTGCGATTATTCTCTTTAATTGATTTTTTATTTTCTTCTTTTTTCTCCCAGCACATAAAGAGTTACCTAAATACTGGCTACTCGAGCTTTTACTTTAAACAGACAGTCTTTTGGCAGAGTCAGAACCCAGATTTTTATACGATAAAAAGGAAAATAATAATAATAATAATAATAATAATAATATTAAAAAGGCGTAGGGAAATGACGACCCCATCGCCCGCTGACGTAACGGTTATGTGACAAAACCGCTACTTCAGCGCGGTCAGTCAGCACCTTGCCAAGAGGCGTTAGTGCCGTGCCTCGGCAAAAATTGAAGGTGCAAAGGCCCGCTTGTGCACATGGTCAACCATGCAACGGCGCCGGGTCTGGGCGTCTCCCGTTAAATGACGCCCACAAAAATGGATGATGGATTTGACTAGAATGCGCAAAGGGCCGCTGCCTGGAGGACGCCAGGGCGCGTCTGGAGCTGGCGCTGGACGCGACAGCATGCGAACCGCCAGCCAAAGAGCGCAAGGTACTGCACGGCCACCCAGCAGTCCCTCGCATCCATCATCCCCACCAGCAGGCTTGGTGTCGGCTGGGTCTTCGCGGGCCCAGCGATCGGCACCCGCCACTGGTGGAGCACGCCACATGCGTTGGACAACTCAAATGAACAGCAACCAAGCAATGAGTACATTTGATGAGGCGATTTTGGAAACGCGCAGTACGCCTCCCGAAAATCGACCGCGACTTCCCCGCATAGCCCTCAGCAAGCGGAATCGGGCTATCGTGAGGGCTCTGAACCCAATGCTGGTGACCTATTTGGAAGCCAGCCGGGACCTTTGCGAGACGGACTCAATTCTCTTTGGTGCCGCACTGGCAGTCTGCCGTATTATAGGCGCCAAACTTTCCACGGCTGGACGCACTACTGGACAAAGTAGTGCTATCCCAGCCTGGAGAACAAGAATTGAAGAACGTATCGCAAGGGCCAGGGCCCTCATCGGCAGACTGATATGCTTTAGGTCAGGCAATACCAGGCTAAGGATTGTGCGCACCATCAGGATGGCGTTTGCTGGGATAAATGTTAGTTTGTCCCAGCCGGATATAATGCAAAAACTGACGGAGCGCATAGACGACCTGAAGCAGAGAATCGCTGCTTGGGAAAAGCGGATTCGGCGATATACCGAAAGGTCGACACGGTTCAACCAGAATCGTCTCTTCCAGAGTGGTCAGAAGAGGCTCTATAAATCATTGGAGCGACCAATGGTAAGTGGAACGGGCCCAGTACTGAATCAGGCCGACACGGTCGCATTCTGGCGCAGCCTGTGGTCAGAGCCCATAAACCACAACGATGGCCCTTGGACGGAAGTTGTGGCGAGTCAGTGTGCGGGTATTACGTCCATGGACCCCGTCATCATAACGCCGGATGACGTAGCTGAGGCGGTCCGTAGGGCCCCGAACTGGAAAACCCACTACTGGCTGAAGGGGTTCATGGTATTTCATGCTGTGCTCGCTCGACAGTTTCAAGAGGCTCTCAACCAGAAGTCGCTCCCGAGCCTCTTCACTACTGGGATCACTCATTTGGTTCCTAAAGATCAGGGTACCATAGACCCGAGCAAATACCGCCCCATCACGTGTCTACCGACCATATACAAGACACTAACATCCATTTTGAGCGCGAGAATCACTCGTCACCTGGACTCAAATCAGGTGATGTCGCGCGTTCAAAATGGATGTCGGGGCGGTAGTCGTGGAACCAAGGAACCACTCCTCATTGACGCGGTCATTGGCAAAGTGGTGAAACGCAACCGTCGGAACTTCTCCGCCGCCTGGATAGATTACAGAAAGGCATTTGACTCGGCGCCCCATACATGGCTAAAGAGGGTCCTCGAGCTGTACAAAATTGACTGTACAGTTCGAGACTTTCTCGAGCAGTGTATGGGGCAGTGGAGTACGATACTCTGTTATCTAGGCGAGCGGATGACGGCTGCGGAAAGCCGCATAAGGATAAGAAGGGGTATATTCCAGGGCGACTGTCTGAGTCCAATCTGGTTCTGCCTCTCTTTGAACCTCTCAGTACTTTACTGGAGGGCTCCGGGAGGGGATTTCAACTTGGGAAAGGAAGTATAAAAGTGACCCACCTTTTCTATATGGATGATCTCAAATTATTCGCTTCCAGTCGCTATTCTATTAGAATGGAGCTGGGGATGGATAAGTGTGCGGTCCTCCATGTTGAAAGGGGAAGGGTTGCTAAATCTGAGGGCATAGACTTATCTATGCCCGTCAACTTAAGGACTCTTTCCGAGGCTGAAACATACCGATACCTAGGTATGTCACAGAACATCGGTATCGATGAGGCTGGTATGAAACAGTCAGTTCGCGACGTGTTTTATGCAGGCTTGACCAAAGTGCTTAACAGCCTTTTGTCCGGTGTGAATAAGACACACGTATATAACGGCTGGGTCATGCCTGTCCTCATATATACCTTTGGCATAATCAGGTGGAGTCAGACTGAACTAAACGCCCTGGATAGAAAAGTCCGCACTACAATGACGTCCCATAGGATGCATCATCCGAGGTCGTCGGTAATGAGGCTGTACTTGCCGCGAAAGCATGATGGGCGTGGCTTCTTGAGCGCGCTCACCATGCATAATCGCGAAGTATGCAGCCTCCGTGATTACTTCCTGGCGAGATCGGATGATCCATTCTATAATGATGTCATTTCTAGTGATACAGGGCTTACCCACTATCCTTAGCCAACGAGCAATGGCAGGACCCGGCAGTACAGAGCATTTCCGACCGGGAGACCGTATGGAAGGAGAAGGAGCTCCACGGGAGGTACTACAAGGCTCTACATGAGCCCCCTGTAGATACAGCCGCCTCCCTCAACTAGCTACGTTTCGGTGACCTCTTCGGGGAAACCGAGGGTTTTGTCTGTGCAATACAGGATCAGGTTATTAAGACCAACAACTATCGGAGATACATCCTAAAGGATGGCACTGTCGACGTCTGTCGAGCTTGTCGCCATCCCGGGGAGTCACTTAGGCATGTCATCTCCGGTTTTTCGGCGCTTTCTAACTCCTGCACAGGCACAACCTAGTAGCCAGAATTCTACACCAGGAGCTCGCTCTGAAATACGGTCTCGTGGACCGGAAGTTGCCGTATTACAAGTACTAGCCGGAAGCCGTGCTCGAAAATGACCGTGCCAAGCTCTACTGGGACCGGGCCATCATCACGGATAGGACTATTCTTGCGAATAAGCCTGATATTGTGCTGATGGACCGGGCACAGTCAAGGATATTTTTGGTCGACATTACCATTCCGTATGACGAGAACATCGTGAAAGCCGAAACAGATAAACGAACACAATATCTGGACCTGGCTCACGAGGTGACCGACATGTGGGGTGGTATGCCAGCCGAAATTATTCCTGTAGTCGTCTCTGCGAATGGGCTAGTCCCAGTCAGCCTCTCGGGTCATTTGAGGTGACTTGGACTCCGTGACGGACCGCTCCGGTCTCAAATGCAGAAGGCGGCGCTCCTCGATACCGCCCGCATCGTCCGCCGGTTTCTTTCCCTTTCCTCTTAACCCTCGGCCGTTTGATCTCCCCTGCCGAGGGCTTCCATCTGGTTGGGCTTTTATTTATTTATGTATTTTTGTATTTATTTTATTTTAATTATATTTATGTATATTTATCTTTTCATTTTAATTTATAATTATATATTTATAGAACCCAACCAGATGAGAAAACTATATAGATACCCCACATAATAATAATAATAATGATTTATTTGCAAGAAATATGATAGGCTTTACAGGATTAATAGTTTGGTATGGTACAATCATATTTCGCCAGTGGCATGCAAATATATAATTTTATAATTGTCAGTCTAGTGCTCTATAAATGTTCTATGGATATCTATGATTTATAACGAATTAGTGAAAACCCTAAGAATAAAATGTCACAAGATAAATAACACACATATACATAGACGTTAACAATAAACAAGAAAATAATACAAAATTTGATCCAGTGTTAAAGCCAAAATAAAATAAAATAAAAATATAGAAAATGTCCTCAAGTTTGGGTGTACTCGTACATGTCAACAGTTATCAAGTCAAGTCAAGATTATATTAAATATCACTTTGGTCTATAACAATAAAATTCATCAAGGAAATAAAAGCAATTCTGAATAAGCCATTGCTTCAATGTTTTTTGAAAAAAGTGAAATGGCAATTTTCGTACATCACTGGGGATTTTATTATATACTCTTATACACATATTGGGACAACTTTTCTGATAAAAG
Source organism: Parnassius apollo (assembly GCA_907164705.1). Taxonomy (NCBI): domain Eukaryota; kingdom Metazoa; phylum Arthropoda; class Insecta; order Lepidoptera; family Papilionidae; genus Parnassius; species Parnassius apollo. The sequence goes on from CAJQZP010000644.1 coordinate 6,852,928, forward strand.
ACAGTTTTACACTTTCGTAAATTTAGTCTTGTAACATCTCTATGCGGAAATGTTTTATCTGTATAATTATCAATACATCTTTAAAATAAATGTAGATATTTCTTTACAAACGTTCCAATTTCATACACGTACATGCAACACAGTGTCATAAGTTTTAACTGTTTAAAAAGTGGTTTACAAGAATCAAAAGGTCCACATCCACAAATCGCCCGTACACATTTCTTTTGGATGAGGAAGCTCTATTAAAAACCATTGAATTGCCCAAGATCAATAAGCCATACCGTAGCACGGACGCTACATATCCATGATAAGCTGTTATAGCAGCTTCTTTACTTGTTAAATTTGTTAGTCTTTTAAGTGCATAAACGAATTTATCTAATTTATCACACATTAAGCTTATATGACTTTTCCAACTACACAGCTGGTCTAAAATAAGGCCGAGGAATTTTATTTCAGCTACCTTTTCAATTTCTTGATTATAACTCACGACTTTTATTTTAGGGATATTTGCCCGGTTAGTGCAGAATATAATATATTTAGTTTTGAGTAGATTGGGACGTAAATTATTACTTTCGAGCCAATTTATTGTAGATGTGACAGTATTGTTAACTTTAAGTTCATAATCAGATGGCTTTTCTTTACCTGTTATTATAACTGATATATCGTCGGCATATAGAGTACAATGTTGATCGATTTCCAATGGAAGGTCGTTAATATATAAAATAAAAGTAAAGGACCAAGAATTGTACCTTGTTGGCACACCTTTTGTAGTGGGTTGTAATTTAGAGCTATATGTTACATGCTCATTAAATTCATTAATCCTAGTTATTTGAACGCATTGTGTTCTGTTACTTATATAAGATTGTTCCATTGGAATGCAAGTCTTCTAATGCCATATTTTTCAATTTTATTTAGTAACAGTTCGTGGTCTACAAAATCGAATGATTTACTCATATCGAAAAAGACACCAGTAACTTTCATACCTTTATCAATGTTTTCTGTTATGCCACGCTGTAGTTGTATTATAAAGCAAGAATGGATCGGCTCGACTGGGAAAGAACTACGCCCTATCCAGTATAGCAGCGTAAAATAACAGCAAAATAATGCATGCTATTTTAAATGGGGAGTAGAAACGAAGCCTCTTTTTACTGTTAAATGAGGCATTCTATCTTAGTCCTCAGGGGCTGCAACGCATCTGCATTTTGATTCTTAATTGATAATAGATAGAGAAATGTGTCTATAGGCCACTGCATGCACATATATATACTTAAATAAAATCACACCTAAATAATAAAGTACTATCGGGTGTAAAGGTTTTCATGAATTTAATTCTTAAATCAATATTACTATTACCTATTGGAAGATTTTAGAAATTATATTTTAGTTTTCAAAACAGAAAGTCACATTTTAGTTAAAATATCAAAAACTATTAAAAGTTTTTGAGATGCTACAATTTAAAAATAATAATAAATACTTAAAATAAACCACTTTGTTAATTTCCTCACTACAGGAAACGGTAAGCAGTAAAAGAACATTACAAGTAAACATTCCTTGTAATCGTGCAAAGTGCAGTAAATTAACAGCTTGTAAAACGATCCACTGCAACTTAAGCCTCCTCTCATTTCAGGGCAAGAAGTAGAAAACAGAAAAAGTATAGGTATACAAGTTAGGTATATGGTTAAAGTTAAATTTACAGCCTATATACGCCACACGACACTAGCCTCCGCCAATTCCGAGCGTTTTTCGGACAAAAAAAGCTTCCGCCGCGCTGCCCAGTGAAAAATAAATATGTCTTCGAAATATTTTTTTCTTCAGACATACAAATGTCCTCACAATGTTTTCTTTCACTACACCGTACACACGGTAATGTAACAGTTTATATTGCATTTACCAATTACATTACTGCCAGCTGGAATCGACGCCGGGCTGCTATTTTACTGTAAATTTGGGGAGAGCGTTTAGCCCATTAACTACCACGGCTTTATAAGATACGAGTATGCAATTAAAAAGGATAGAAGAGTAAATCATTTGTCTAAAATTATTTACATCTCCAAAATTAATTGTAACGTGGTTACGCTTTTCGCAAATAATAAATGTCAAAGTTTGTTTTCGTAAGACGTTGGTTCGACTAACGAACTTTTAAAATTTAAGCTATTTAAGAACTTTAATCACGTTTTCATAGCAAAACTTGAAACGTTATGGCGGTAGATTCGTAATGAGTTGCAAAAGTTCTTGTTTAGCTCTTCAAAGTATATCTACTAAATTAACTTAAAGGCTAATTTACAATTCCTTTTATGCTCATTAGGATAGTAAAATGTTAAAAAGCAGATACTCTGAATTTAATCGACAGTTTTTAATTTCATTTTGTTACTTTAATGATGAAGTAACAACCTTATCCCAAAAGTAGATTGGTAGAGAATGCCTAATGGCATTCAGCCTGCCTTTTGTTCATCTATTATCTGTGCGAATAAAGCTAAAATAAATAAGTATCCAAAAATAAAAAGCGGTCTTGGAACCGAAAGGTCCACACGACTAACTTTCCAGTGGAAAGAATAAAAAATATCATGTTTTAATATTTTATACAATTTTTCATTCGGCACAAAAATGACTTGACCGATTTTCCTCAAAATTTAATGAGGTTTAAGTTACATAATTATGCGTTAAATAAAACTGGTCTCATGTCAATATCACTCTCTGTTCTCGAGACATACGAGGCGAAAATTGAATCCGAACATACATACATACATACATGCCTTGAAACGTGGAGATATGTTAAAATTTCCAATTTGCAAAATCGGATCCATTACAATAACTTCCAACTGGGAAGATAATTCGTATTCCTGAACATTTTATACAACCTGAATGTAAAAACATTTTTTTATTAACTAATTATTTTTGCGGTAACCTATTTATTGTTTTTTTTTTTCGTTTTTTTTTTATTAGACTTGCTGCGAATATTCGGCTACTACTCGGTATTCGGCTGAATAGCTAACATGTTTTTTCGTAGTCATATAATTAGTAAAATGAAAATATTAATTTATTTATACTAATGTTTTGTAATCAAGTAGTCACGGGTCCATAATCAACTTCCGTATTATAAAAGTTAACAAGAAAACTATCAGAAAATGTCTATGTACTTGAATTATCGTAATTGAAATTTAAAAGTGCTAAATAATGGTGCAAAAGACAAATCTTTCTGCATATTCATTTACTTCTTTTCTTTTCGTAGATCATCCCAGCTTCAGAGAAAAGACACTCTGAGTAAACACTACTTCTCGGCCGAATACTTTTGCCTAATATTCGGCTATTCGGCCAGGAAGCTCGCAGAATATTCGGTATTCGGCGACTGACCGAATATCCCACTCGTTGCAAGTAGAGTTACAATATAAGAACTAAAAATGAATCAGTTTACTTATTGATAATTGGTCACCACAGCCCATCAACGTCTGTAGCCGTTTTCAAATTAAGGCCTTATTTATTTTTTCACCTTTTAATACTAAGATGGAACGCCTTACTATGTATATAATGCCCTAAATCTTTTCGATCGGAACACGACAATGGATGCTTAGCGACAGAAATAGATGAAAGTATAAATACTATAGCTATTAGTTGTTAATTATACTTCTTAGAGCTGATTATTATAACCTGACTAAACATAAAAGTAAATCAATTAAACAATTTTATTCACAAAATTGTAATTTTTAATTTGTTTATCTTGTATTTTATGTTATTTAATTTTTATACTTTATAACTTTTATCTGAATGTATTGAAAAATGTGTCCTTGTTAATATCGTTTAATATTTCGTCGAAAAGTAAAATGTCGACAGCATTTAAATTAAAATATTTTACTTAATGAAAAAAAAGAATTAATTGCCTGCACAAAATAATATAGTACGTGAGGGTAATATCTTCATCCGATTAATATGGTCACTTTCGTATAACTCAAAAACTACAGCCTTGTTTGCATAGACGGTTTTGTGTTACGATAGCTCTTCATCAGTCAATCAAATCATAAGGGGTGAAAAGGGCGACGCTTTATCGACGCCATTTTGACAGTTGATATTATAGTAAATATTTTAGTTGACTTTAGTATGATGTAGTGTAGTTAGTTTTTTAAGAAAATTTTGCGAAGTGTTCATAATTGTTGCCATGGCTTTTTTCGATATTTTTTTAAATATATTAGTTGTAGTCTAGGACTTTGTGTTTTTGTCCCTGTCCTCCTCCTAGTTTTGGTTTTATAGGGCGGCAAAGCTTAAGGCTTAAGCTTATATGACCCTCACGTACCTTACAATTAATTTCATTTCTAAAAAAACATACCATAAGCAATAAAGGCTTAATAAATTGAATACAATATTTTGCAATCAGCGTAATGGAATCCGCTATAACAACATTAAGTTTCAGCTACATCCAATAATGTAATTTCGATACAACTTATAACAATATAAACATCAAACCCAATAAGAATTTTGCTTTTGCTTATTAATCCTACACGAGTTTAATCCGTACGTAAGCATAGCGAAATGAATGGAAAAGGAATGCACAAAAAAGTGCAACATAATAAATTACTAGTTAAATATTGTTAATGGGTATAAAGTATTTAAATTAAATTTAGTATTAAGTATTTAAATCAAATTCGATGCAAAAAGATTTAAAGAGGTTGTAATATAAATATATTTGTCAGCAGAACATTCGAATAATTTAACTTTGACGCGTATTGCCATTAAAGGAAAAAAGTACGGTTCTAAGGCTTGCGGCAAAAAGCCTCGCATACTCGTAAGAGTTGTAGTACCCTGGAATAACTTGTTAACCCGGCCACATATTATAATAATGCTAGCACGGCGCGGCGCATACACGTTTGTCGACCACAATAAAAAATAAAAAGGACTAAACGTTTATCGCCGCATGTTCGTTTGCCCCAAGGAGCAAATTTGCTCCATGGTTTGCTTATATTAAAAAGTTATTTCATACTTAAGTACATGAAATTAGTTTTGTAAAAAGTAAAAAGTGTTATAATATTTAAAAATGGATGCCGATTAGATCCAAATATGTAAATGGTTAAAACACTTATTATAGATAACGAGCTGAAATGATTTATTAAAATAACTTTTAATTTAAGTTATTTTGATTTTTTTTACTCACGATAATTAATTTGCTGTTGTTATTTTTTAAGCTATAATCTATCTGTCAAATTTACATAAATTTACAGATAAAACAGGATTACTTATTTTGAATCAAAGTTAACCGTAATAATATTTGATATTTTACTTATAGTCACAGAAAATATTTTATTACTTGGTGTGTGCAATCAGGTTTAAAATGTACAAATATGAACTTGCAATTCATGCCGGCCAATAACTTCTCACTACAAATATAAGCACACAAAAGGCACACAACCGTGAAATGAAAATAAGGTAATGGAGGACACAATATGAGACTTTTAATTTTCTAAGTCCGCACCGCATGTATTTTATGAGATACCATCTCATTAGTGGCTAATGTTTCATATATTTTAATTTGTTCTCTCACATTTATCAACGCTACGAATTATTATATTCTTGCTTTAAAAGTTAATTTATATTATGCAAAAATATTTAGTGTTTATGTTATTCTTATACTTAATTAAAACAAAGTAATATAATTTTCGTCCGTATACTACACGTATCGTCCCGTGATGGTCGTAAAAACTGGAGATGGGAAGCAGCGTCTTCTTGATTACAACTCAGTTGCCAGCCGCCCTTGCCAAGTGTGATAACTATAGCAAATATCCTCCTGTGAGGAATTATATGGGGGTCTATATCCAACAGTTGATTTTTAATAGGCTGTAATGATGAATGATGATAATAGACATATGCGCTGTGATAGAAAAGTTGGTAAGCTTTGTTTTATAATCTCATTTATTTATATAACCTGATGCGTTAAAATCCCTAGTAAACGAAATGTCTGGTACACTTAATAAAAAATATTATTTTGTAACCTCGAACACAAAACTATAATAAGCATATAGTAGCATATAATAGATATAATTAAAACACTCTTGCAGGAACTAATTAATAGAAACTAAGAAAAGGATATTCTAAAAATTATACAGCCAATAACAACGCCTTTTGACTAAAAAAGAAAAACATCCAGTTGAAAATCAAAATAAAACAAGCACTTACCAATTTGTTGACATCGATTTATAATTTGATCATACAGGGATCAAAGAAGCATATTCAATTAGCTTTTAAACACGATATGTGTAACTTTACGATTTATTTAGATAGTTTTAAAGTATCGCGTTTCGTACCGCGAACGGGGGCTTGAGAGGTCGCACGCGAGCTTCGACGTATGTTGGCGGCAACTGACTGCGAGAGAGGAACTGAGTGCCGGGCCCCCTCCTCCTATCACTCCACTTTCGGTTATTCTCTCACCATCCCCGTGACTAACATTAATAAATCATGTCGTCTCTGCAAAGCCCCGTCCATTCAGTGTTTTAAGGCTTTACTTAGATTTTAACACCCTTGAATGTCGTTAACGGAATAATAATTTAAATAATAATTAAAGCGAATAATAAAACGTTAGACAGTTAGTATTTATATGGTAGAGACATTATTATAACTTAAATAAATAATTTCATACATGACGTGTTTTAAAATGATAGAACTGGACAAAGTTATAGGGTAACAAAAGTTACATGTTATAACTTATCTAGTAAATAACAAAATTGCTCCTAGAATTAGAGAAACCTCAATTTAAAACGGTAACAGAAATTTTTTTTATTTTATTTATCAACGAAATTTTTATTTTTATTTAAAGGTCGAAAGTATCAGATAATTTAAATTTTTAGAACCAATGAAAAAATTTACTTATATATTACATATATACTATATATATTACTAGGGAAGATCGGTGTCTTTATCACAAGCATTTATATGATTAAAATATTAGCTATGGGAGAGCGATGACTCCAGCACGAGCATTTATATGCTTAAAATACAAGCAATGGAAGAGCGGTGATTCCAGCACAAGTATTTATTTTCTTAAAATACTCGTATAAGCTATGGAAAGCGGTGGGTCTAGCACAAGCATTTATATGCTTAAAAGGAGACTCCAGTCATTATTTATAAGGAATTTCTGTTTTTTATGCAAATAAACATATTTTTTAAACCGTTGTGGTAATTAAAAAACTTAAAGCAACAAATTTTTATATTATTTATATTTTTACATTTTTAGTATTAATTATGTAACAATAATGTAATAATTCAATTAATATTTTTGAATAAAAAGAAAAGAAGAGAAGGGAAGGTCAAGAGTACTCGGATACCTAGACGTGCATGTATGAAGAAGATAATGAACCTGAAAGAAGCGAAAGATCGTAAGGATCGTGACACTTGGCGATCTGTTCTCTCTGGCTACCCCGTTAGGGATTGTGCGTGAAGATAAGTAGTAAGTAAGTAATATTTTTGAACAATTTATTGTATAAGAATTCAAGTAGAGTAGTAGAGAGGATCTGGCTACAGATTTTTTTAAGCATATTAAATTCTTGTGTTAGATACACCGCTCTTCCTTAGCTTATATTCTAATTTAAGTATTTAATTTCACATAACATTTGAATTCAAAAAAAAATGTTTGTACATAATTTTTAAGTAATCACAAAATAATTTTAAAATGTAAGATTTGCTTAGTGTAATTAGCTGTATTTCATTTAATTCTTGCATGCCAATTGTGGCAAAACATGTCAATTCCACATCACTGACCATCTTAATATGTGCCATGTTTTTCAGCAAATAAATTTTCTATCTGTCTATCTATTTTGAAATATTTATAATGAAATTAAGAAGTAATATTTAATTACCGTTATCATCCAGCTGTGGATTTTTATAGGCTGTAAAGGATGGAATTGAATCCTTTACAGCCTATAAAAATCCACAGCTGAATATACACCTCCCGCATAGATTGCCTCAAGGGGATATTTTGCCACAGTTGCCACGCTTGGCAAGTGAATTGACAACCGCAGTTTTTATTGTTTTATGTCGTTATCATAAACACGCTCTTGTCAATTGCCTGATTTGTTTCCCCTCAGTAGCCTCGTATGAAACTCACGAGCTTAAATGGGGTAGTGAATATTCTCACACTTTCACTACACTATATAATTATGTATTTTTAAACATTATTAAAAAATAGAAAGATCACTTGACTATATTGATAAATATTATTTTAAACAATATAATATAATAGAAACAATAGAAATTCGTAATCTTCTATTATTAAATGAAAGGACTTTTAAAGAAGAAAGTAAATTTCACATAATGTAGCCGCCTGAATACATCCTAAATGAACAGTCGATGGCATAGTGCCACATTTGTATGTGTACCTCGATCCACCGGACGCCGAGACTCGTTCAATAGGGCGCATGCATTTGACCAGCTTACTTCGACTAGCTTCAAGACGGTGTATTTGTTGAATAAAATATTATGTAAACGCGTTGCTTGCGGAAAACTGTTTATTTCTTTATTTTATGGCGTGAAGATTTGCAGGAAGTTTTTTTTCTTATATTTTTTCAAATAATTTACACAACGAAACGGATTGGTGTATCTGTGACGGTAATTGTTTATTAATTGAAAATTATTAATAAGTCAAAAAAATCATCAAATTTTTAAATTAATATTTAGTTTAGGTTAGGTTATGTAGATGCTGAAAAACTGTGATAAGATGATAATAATTATCACTTTATTAATCTGTGTTCAGTTTATATTACTTTCTTTTTACAGACCAATAAATGCTCAACGAAAAAGATCGTTTCTTGATTGTTTTATTATATTTACCGAAAACAGTAGTAAATTATTAATAACAACCAATATCAATCAATCATTCAATAATAAATCAATACAAATCAATTTCTAAAATTTACGGTAACCCTACACATTGAATAAAACTATTTATACGGGTTTTGTCGCGTTTAATTAACATATTTTTAACTTATTTTTAATTCTTGATGTTTCGGGTACTTTACAGCACCCATGGTCACGAGAAGACTGAGATGTTTGACGTCCCAATGTCATAGTAAGCCCGGCTACTTCTTTTTGAAAAATTAGAGAACAGAGAATACGCAACATAGGGGACTTCATCAAAATTAATCCGTCCACTATTATCTGAAAAGCACTGGCCTTGCTCTTTCTAACCGAGGCACAGGTGTCCTCTTCGGCTAACACTTCATATCTCTCATACCCAGGGTACGGATTAAAACACTCTTTTGTACCCCGGGCTGGAGTTTGCGTGTACGTCAGAGAGGACATCTGTTTCCAACGCCTTGGCGGCCTTGAAGGTACGAACCTGTCCATCTTATGGCTGTGCGTGGACAGCGATGACCATCCCCGCGTCTACGGGTGTCTCTATAGGTCCCATAGCGGTAATTCCGAAACAGACCGACTCATTGACCACGTCACGGCTACAGACTCCGTGCTATAACAGATCCCGTCCACAGAGATCGTGATACTTGGAGAACCACGCTGAATGGCTTGATTCTCGTTAAGACGATCATGTGGGTAGATCTGTTTATAACTTTGCTTTGGCATGTGGTCTGACACAACTAAGACGATCACACCAAAAATATTACAAACTGCCTATTATTAAACCTTTAGAAAGATCAAAACATATTTTATTTATCCTGCTCACATATACATAATTTTATTTAGAAAGGGTAGATTAATTATAAATAAATAATTTAATATACAATAATTAAGTGGAGGGGGGGGCGTTACAATATCAATGACATGTTGTAAACCGGTAACATTCATTGCTATGCAGACGACAGCACTGGTGATGCTTTATACACCGGCCGTGCCAATATTTCGCGGGAAAACGTCGCAGAGTACCGTGACAAACTTGTGTCTGAAGTCGAAACTTTGCTGAACAAACTCTCGGACGGGGCGACTAAATCTAGTCCAGTTTAATCCCTAGAAAACACAAGTTTCCGCGTTTAGCGCTAAAAAACCCCCTTCATCGTATGTCCTCAGTTTCAAGGCACTTCCCTTGTTGCCTCAGCCAGTATTGGAATCCTCGGCGTCGACATATCGAGTGACGTACACTTTTGTGGTCACTTGGAAGAGAAGGCCAAATTGGCCTCTAATAAACTTGGCGTGCTCAGCAGAGCAGGACAGTATTTCATGCCGGCTCACCGCCTGCAACTTTACAAGGCGCAGGTTCGGCCGCACATGGAATACTGTTGCATCCCCGGGCCGGGTCTCCCCAGTGCCAGCTCCTTTCATTTGATCGCATCCAGCGCAGAGCTGTTCGAATCGTCGGCGACCGAGCTCTTTCCGATCGGCACATTGACTCACTGGCACTGCAAGGAGATGTTGCATTTCTTTGCGTATTTTATAGCATCTACCTCGGGGAGTGCTCTGAGGAATTGTTCAGACTAATTCAAGCTGCACAATTTCACCATCGCACATAGCGACAAAACTCGCGATACTATCCATACCAACTGGATGACTGGCGGTTCACCACTAAGTGATTTAAAAGACGTTTTCTTTCTCGCACAACTTCCTTGTAGAATCAACTACTACCAGAGATTTTTCCGGGCCGATACGACTTAGGGACCTTCAAGAAAAGAGACTATTCCTTTTTAAAAAGCTAGCGACGTATCTGCAATCCCCATGGTGTTGCAGCTCTTCATGGGCGGCGGTAATCACTTACCATCAGGTGAGCCATATGCTCGTTTGCCCCCTCTCCTATAAAAAATCATCTTTTAACTCTTATAAGTTTGGACGAAGTTACGATTAATTTATGACTTATAAATATAACTGAGTGACACTAATAATTTGCGAAGTAAATCCATTAGTGTGTACAAGAGAGTCTATTATAATTTGTTACTTCGGTACCAGTCTGAAATAATAATAAGACTGTTGGAGATAACTTGTTCTATTTTAATTAATATATTCTAATTCGATAATAAATTACACTTATACATATTTTTAGAATAGAAAAAGGTAAAACTTTTCTTCACAATCTACATAATGCTCAATTACTTGCTTAAAAGCTATTTTCAATTTAACTTGAATCGTCGTGTTATCGTTAGAGGTGATAGAGGGAAACATACCACGAAATGAAAAGAAAAAAGAAAGACCTTTATTCACTGGAACTGTACACATCACAAAAACAAAATAATAAACAGTTAAAATTATGATGAGAGAGATGAGATAAATGAGATTAAAACTACAAGTGATGGGGTGCCATATCGAGCCAGTGAAAAGGTTATGACTCAGCGTAATGCTGCAGGGTAACCTACAGCGCTGATGATTCTGTCATAACCACAGATACACGCACGATCCGCCTGGATGTGTTATAAAATACATTTTAATAATTACTTTTATAAATTGTAATATTTCGTTGCATCATAAATATATCTATATATACAGTAATAATATCTAAAAACTAAAAAGCTGCGGTTGCCAACAAGTCAATTTGTTAAATTCTACATTTTGTTGTTTTGTTTGTTGCGTACAAAATCACATGACATTGGATCTGTTTCGGTCTTTTCTTACTAATTAAATACTAGTGGTACTTTGGTATTAAATACTACTCGCGACTTAGCAAAATGCGTGGTTAAAAAAGAAATAATGACGTATTGATCGTACATAGATACCGAACGTGATTGCACAACTAGGCTCTATTTTTAGAACGCTACTAGATAGATATTAGAACGCTCAACGTTGAGGTTGCAGGTCCTTTCAATAAGCGCTAAGACATGAAGTTTTTGCGTTTTCGACACGCGAACATGCAACATATAGCAGGACATTAGAGTAACATGGTTTTACTAAGTGTCCCCGCTACTTATCTTTTACTTTCGACAGCTGCCTTTTTGAAGTCTCGGAGCCTTTAAAATTAGAAAAGGAAATTAAACTTAAAATTGCAACTAACAACTTTATGTGTTTGATTGGCGAAGATTGAACCCGAGTTTAAGTATTGTAAAATTACGGCAGCGTTAAGTGTCTGAGCTACCACGACTCTCATTATCTATCTAGCGCTAGCGATGTCTTAGATATTAGCATTCAAAAAGTCCCTTGTAAAAGCTAATTTTGAATAAACATATTTGACTTTTACTTTGAATGTTCTTAATAGACCATAGACCATTTAATGGAGTAATTCCGTACACTCTAGATCAAATTATTAAAAAAAAACTCAAGTTGTAACACACATTCTTCGTCATGCATTTTCAAACAATCTTCAAAGTGAAACCATTCGATCAGTCCAATTTTTCAGTACATTTTCGATTGTTATAGCCTCTATTTCGTCAATGGCAACTTCGATTTCATGTTTCAAGTCGTCAATCCTCTCTGGATGGTTAGCGTAACACTTGTCTTTAACGTCACAAAAAAGCCCAACGGAGTTAAATCTCAGCTTTAATATGGCCAATTGACATCATCATTTCGGCTGAATTTTGCGTTGCAGTGCGCAAAAGATCGATCGTTACGCTGGCTGTGTGGCACGTTGCGCCGGATTGTTGAAACCAAATGTCATTTATGTCATCCTCTTCTATTTTAGGAAACAAAAATCGCTTAGCATGGCTCGTTAACGATCGCCATTTACTATAACGGCGTTTCCTTGTTCATCGAAGAATATGGCACAATAATGCCGCCAGACTAAAATCCGCACCAGACAGTCACTCGTTGTGGGTGCATTGATTTCTCCACGATGACGTGTAGATTTCCTGAGCCCCAGATACGACAATTTTGTTTATAGACGTATCCTCTAAAGTTGAAATGAGCTTTATCTGAAAGGATAATTTTAAGTAAAAATGTTTATCTTCGATCAAGCGGTCTTCGGCTCATTGAGCAAACCGAAAACGCATAGGATTGTCATGTGGTGTCAGCTCTTGAACTAATTGTACTTGTATACATTCATACCGAGATCTTTATGTAAAAAATTTCTCAGACAAGTGCGTGAAATGTTCAATACTTGATAACGATGACAGGTTGATGTTGATGGTTGTTCACGCACACTCTTAGCAGCGATGTTTTCGGTTGAGCGCACTGGACGAGTACTTACAAGAGTTGTTTTATCCAACAATGATACAGTTTCACGAACTCTCTTCACAAATTGATCCTCAAATTGCGTTTTTGGAAATTTCTTATAGTTTGGATAGAAGTGTCCGCCACTTTAGAAGTAAGTTTTTAATATTTCCACAACTTTGTTCAAGCGAAAATAGACCCATTTCGTATATTTCAAACATAAAACTAACTTTCTGTTCATCGGAAATGTTATCAAACCTTCTAACCTCAAAATAACTTATAGTTCTATTTCCAAACTTTAGATGGCCCACCCTGTATTATAAATACAAAATAAAGTGTACAAATGAACTTACAGACCACCAATCGTAAATTGCTCTTGCAGCTTAAGAACAGCTGCAAATAATTTCACACAAAGAAGGCTATAGAAACGTTGTTACCTCTGAGAACCAAGATGTAACATCTCATAGTGTAATACTGGCTCTCTATAACCTCGCACTGCTGCTTGCAGAAGAACTCCTATGTGGAAATTATGTTCTTTCAGTTAGGAAATATAACCACTTCGTGAGGAAACCTGCATATCTATATGTGGTTGAGCCATGCTTCAGCTATATTAGTAGTATAGTTATAACACGAACGAATCGGCTTGACTGGGGTTGGACCACGCTCTCACAGAATACCAGCGTAAAATGGCAGCTTAACGCTGCTGTGTATTGTATAGTGAGTGTAGAGAATCTTAGTCCTCACGGATGATAACGCATCTGCATTTTGATTCGTAATCGAGGATAGATATAGATGTCTATGGCCCATAGCAACCACTTACCATCAGGTGAACTGTGTGCTCGTTTGACACCCTTATCGTATAAAAAAATGTCTTAGACATAAATAACTTTTTAATGCCCCCGGCACTTGAAGTTTCCCAATACCCATTGGCAACACGGTGGACCAAAATCTTTTCATTGTTCACAATTGGCGTACTCGTAGAATTTTGAGTACTATCTCACATTGATATCATTTACCCCTTGAAACGGTGAATCATTTTTATTTCAGCTGTAAATTTCATTTTAATAAATTGCTCTTAACTAAAGTTCTAAAACATTTATTATTGTAATGATTGTTTATATTTACGTAAACACTACATATTGATTAAAACTACTTTTACGGATTTTATCGCGTTTAATTATTTGATTGAGGTTTCGGGTGCTTCCCAGCACCCGTGACCGTGGAAACTGAGATGATTAACGTCCCGATGTTTGTGAACTCGGAGTACCTTCAGCTTTTTAATTATTATCTATAGTTCGATCTACGTAGAATTAACTTACTGTGTCTTGGTCTTGCAGTGGTACGCTTGAGTTTAGTTTTAATTTTATTAATTATAAGATCCCAAGCAGGTGGTAGTACCCAGCATTCTTCTCTATTAAAATTAGGATGCTTTTTAATTTCAATAGCCTCACGTATCATTCTTGGTGAGAAAAGATGTTTTGATGTTTTCATTACGATAATTTGTGGTCTATCAAATCTGATGTAATGGTTGGGGCCTTCTAGTATATGATCACAAACTGCAGACTTCCTGGAACGTTGATGCTTGACGTCAGCTATATGTTCTTAAATCCGCGTAAAAGAATTCACAGAATATGGACTGTAACTTCCTAACAACTACTCAAAATAATAAAATAATGCTGTTGCCAATCCGTATGCCAAGCGTGACCACTATGGCAAATATACATAATATGAAACAATATATGCAAGAGGCCTATGTTCAGTAATAGAATTTTGTTAGGCTAAACGAATGAATTTAAATAAACTTTCAATAGTCGATACGTTAAAATTTAAAATGTATTTAATCAGAAATAATCAACATCGAATATTAAAAAAATATAATTTTGCAAAAAAAATGTAGTTTACAATTACTTACATACCTAAAACAGTTACGGATTTCAAACTTTCTTCAACTGTTTGCAATAATTATTAAAATTAATAAAAGTAATTTAATAGACATTAGAAAAGTTTAAACAATTTACAATTGTCGTTGGAAAACGTGTAATTAAATAGTTAGTGACTATTGAGAAATGTATAGCACCGGATTGAGAAATAAAGTTGAAATAGGCAGTTTAGTTTCTTTTGCTTATTTTTCCGTTTGATGAAATTAAACATCCCTCCTTTGCAGCCTTAAAAGTCCACTGCTGAACATGTTAAGGTCTCTATACAGATGTAAAATGTCCTAGCTAATTCCTCCTTAAGTTTCACACTATCACCAAATTTCAGTGACTTCCGTCATTGTGTTCTGTGTGCTTAGTGCGAGTTCCATAAAATTATTCGAATGACTTAATCATCGCGTTAACCGAGTTAACGTCATCGGTATCGATATGCAAAGACATGCGAGTGTGAGATACAATCTCTGTCTACGGTTAGAATCGAAGCTAACCTTCCAATTCGCGTTTGCTCACCGCGAATGACGTTTATTCCATCTCTTTTGTTGGTAGCATGTTTGCTTCGTAAGATAAACTAACCAAATTTAGGGTGAGATTTTTACTTATTAATCTTAATATTAGTAGCTGTCTATTAAATTTGTGGTTATTAAAGCATCTTTGATATTTATACCTTTTTTATAGAAGAGGGGGCAAACGAGCATGCGGCTCACCTGATGTTAAGTGACTACCGCCGCCCATGATCAACCGCAACACCAGGGGAATTGCAGGTGCGTTGCCGGCCCTTTAGAAAGGAGTAAGCTCTTTTCTTGAAGGTCCCCAGGTCGTATCGGTCCGGAAAAATCGCAGGTGGTAAACTATTCCACAGAGAGGTTGTGCGCGGAAGAAAACTCCTTTTGAAACCTATTGTGGTGGACCTTTGACAGTTTGTGTTGGTTTATGTGAAGTTGCGATTTATTTGTTAAATACTACATAAATTATAAGTAAAAAACATGAAGACTAGTTCAACAGCACCAAAACTTTAAGGACATGAGAGGGAGCAAATTAGAATTCAGGGAAATGGAAGTTCAGGCTCAGATAGAGTGGCAATCAATGGGATTAAGAGCTTTAGATATTTTAAATAAACTATGTTACTATAAATATTGTTGTTATTTATACCTGATATATTACTCTTAATTATTTAAATTTATAAAAAAAATATAAGGCAGATTATTAATAAAAGAAAGGTTATGTATTTAATCCTTAATGTAACTTGATCTCATAATATTTTACCTCTAATTAAATCAGAGATAGCTTCTCCTCTTTCTGTGTAGCCCATCTGGTCAGATTTCATTGCCCTTTCAAACTGCATACCTAAAATAATAAGTTTACTGTTTAGTAGTTAGCTTAATCTATTATAATTGTGTTTTAATCTTTGTCGTCAACAACAAAATTAGTGATTATATTATAATTTGTGTACATAGGCTTGTAATACAGAATTCTATCCTTGTGCAGATATCGCCACCGATTTTTTTGCCTTGAGAATGTGTTTACAACGACAACTCGAGATCTCATATGTTTTTCATTATAATTATTAGGTAGATTCAGCATCCAAAATGGTTTCATATGCGTTGGGCATATCCAGATTCTCCTAGAGCTAAAATATAATTATATGTTATTGTCAATGATATAAATAAATATAATTTAGTAATATTTTACATCAAAATACTTCATATAATTCAAAACATCCCCATAAGTTATAATGTGGATATATTACCTAAAAGCCCGACCTCTCCATTACTGTGCAAAGATTGCATGTATTATAGGCTTTTTTGGTGGAACAACTATTTTAAAATTATTTCCATCAATACAACCAACCACTTCGGGGAATCCATATTTGCTGTAAAAATATTTTAAAAGAAATATTTACCGAATCAAATAAATAATTTGCTTAAGGTTGTTAAGAAATATGTAGTATATTATATTTATTACCGTAACTGTTTGTCTAGCAGCTGGAGTATCAGGAAACCGAATATATTTATTTATTACATTTTTGTGAATAAGCACCTGGGTAACTTCCTCTATGTACATATTGTACACTTTTTTGACCTGTGCTTTCCTACTCCAACTGGCCTCCGGTAGGATTCAGCAAATAGAATAGAGCAGTGAGCACCTGCAATTAGAAAGAGAAGAATCTTATATTTAAACTCGAACTTGTTTTTGAGTTGAAACTTGAGTTGCAAAAATGTAAAATAAATTTAATGATTGATACATTATTTATGTTTTAAAGAAACGCGGTGGAGGACCATAGATTTGTTAAAAGCCTTAGCTCCTTACACAAAAACTTGACCACTTTCTTAGTAAAGCGATATCTACTTGTATCTTCAGACTGCAAACATCCGCCAAGGAAAAAAGACGTCCTGCCATAGTTAAATATCGTTCACACAAAACGAAATAAAGTTAAGCATTCAACAATTGCTCTCACTCTACTTGTTCACTGTAAAAATTCTTGTGAAAACTTTTTCGATAGCGATGGCCTAAACTTTACATAAGTTACGTCTCCAACGATCAAAATTGCCGCTCGCCCTTGCAAGATGTGAACGATGTATAATTATGGCGGGACTTTTTTTTCCTTGAAGAATGTTTGCAGCCACTATGGCATAAATAACTAATAATTATAGATGACTACCAGTCTTGAAGGAAGAGCTTGTGTATAATGTAATCCGTTGTTACATCCCGATGACAGGTAATTTAAGGATAAATATTGCATTTTTTATTAAAGTGTTCAAGTTTTGTGTTTATAGCGTTTGATAAATCTTAGGTAGGATAGTGATGGTAGCACTATTTAATAATTAATTCCTTTTCAATTCTTCCTACAGACCATTCCATCGGTTGCATTAGACGATGCTTTGCTGAGGCCTCCATGCCAAAAATCCAATAAATTCTAGTCCGTGATACCTAGTTTTAAAAACACATATATCAAAGTTCATTTAAGACTAAATTAACTTCAATTCCATTCAATGCTGCAAATATGTCACCATGAAAGCATATTAGAACGTAAAATTTGCTTTTAATTTAAAACTTTCAATTATTATCAATTAAATGGTTAATTAACAATCTCATTATACTAACCACGAACTGTCGAAACCTTTATCAAATTAAGAACATAAACAAATAGGTAATAAAGATCGCTATAATAACTACAAATTTGATAGACAGATACTAATATTAAGACCACTAAATAAAATATGTCATTCTGAGAGACATTCTTTTACAAGTTCGACGCCTTTTCAATACAAAATTTCTCAAAGACAAAAACCATTTGCAATTATTTGCAGGCCATACAAATACAGTCTGAAAGCGAACTAATATTTACAAAACTTTGTGATTTTTACAAATTCTACTTCTATTTCTATTATTATTTGAATTTAAAATCTAGATAATCTCAAAGGGTATATAAATAACTACGCTTAGATTATATCTGAATACGACCAATATTTACACTACAATTTGTGAGATTTATGTACACTGTTACCAGAGTGAGCGACTACCTCCACCACGTACCAAAATAAAACGGCTTGCTTTCAATTACATTTACAATATAACTTCTTTCCATTTAAGTTTGAAAGATTACAAAATGACCTTTGATGAAAATGTTATCATCATAATTATGAAAAGTAAAAAAAGTCACCAAAAAATTGAGAAACTACTATTCTCATTCAGGCACGGCAATCGATATCCGTCTTACGTTAAGGCCGTACGTATTTCTACGCTAAGTAAACAAGCTGCAAAATAATTGCTAATAAGTAGTTAAAACGCTAAAAGCAAAGTATTTTATTGTCTTTGGTTTGTTTGTAATTCATTCATGGGCAATGGATAGGTACGCTTTATGATTTCTTAAAGTTACGCGAACATTGAATAAAACTATATTCACAGATTTTATCGCGTTTAATATATTTATTTTTACTTATATTTTATTACATTAATTTTTGGTCCGTTTATCAATTTCCCCTGATTAGTCAATTTTTACCGTCATTCAAGTGCAATATTCCTCTACACGATGCAGGAATATACAAGCGCGATTGTGAATGTGGTCTCTCTTACATAGGTCAAATAAAAAGATCTATTAAAACCCGCGTGAAAGAACATATAACTGACGTGAAGCACCGACGCTCCGGGAAGTCTGCAGTCTGTGAACATGTTCAAGATCGTCCCCACTATTACATCAGATTTGATAAACCACAAATCCTCGCAAAAGAACACCGATTCCTACAAAGGGTGATACGCAAGGCTATTGAAATTAAAAAACATCCTAATTTCAATAGAGAAGATGGATGGGTACTGCCATCTGCTTGGGATCCTATAATTAACAAAACTGAACTCAAAGCCTAGCATACCACTGCAAGACTTCAAGATACTGTAAGCTCGTTCTGCGTAGATCGGAACAAAAATTAATATTAAAAAATTAAGGTAGCCTATGAAGTGCCATAACTATGACATTGGGATGTCAAACATCTCAGTCCCACCTGTAACCATGGGTGTTGTAAAGCACCCGAAACGACGGGAATTAATAAAAAGTAAAAATAAGTAAATTAAACGGGTTAATCCGTATATATATATATATAGTTTTGATAAATAGGTACGCTTTTCCAAAGTCTCAGACGGTCGGTCTATAAAATAAATATACTAATAAAGAATATACTACATAATAAGTAACTCCATACAGCATATTGTTCAATCCTTCCATTCCACGTTACCTGAAAGACCACTTTGAATTCATTTCCTCCTCTCTCGACCTCTTACATACCACTAACATTCTTTCGCTTCTTATTCCAGCACATTCATCCTCCTTCTTCAATAAATTATTTTCGGTTACAGCTGTACGCTTGTGAAACTCCTTGTCTTTATATATTCAGTTCCTTTTTGCCTTCAAAAATCTACTCAAAACTTATTACTTGGAGCTCTAATAATTCCCATCAAAATGGTCCTTAATTATATCTATCCTAACTACACTCAACAGTTATCATATTATGTGTATTTATATACATATATTTTTTAACCTATTTGTCAGATTTATGTAAACCTTTCCTATTTGCGATTCGCTGTAAACAACAATTCTTTGCTGAAAGAGGTTGTCTGGAATAAATTGCTTCCAGAGTGAAAAGAATGCTTGTGGTACTTTCTTCTCGTTTTAATATGTTTAGGTGTACATTAAAGAATATATTGATTGATTGATTATTTGTTTAACTTCTGGAAATGAGGTGATCGATACCAACATTTTTTAAAATAATTTTTGTATTATATTGTACAACATTGTGTTAAGTGAAAAGTGTTGAAGTAAAAAGTCCCGCTAGTTTTCTTATTGTTTCCAGAAATGGTTCTCAAATCACTGGTAAAATAACAAGCGGTAAAATTAATTTTTTTTTTAAGTAAAACTGACTTCAATATAAATAAAATAAGAACATCATCTATGCATTCTAAGTCAATCAAATACGTCAAAACCTACTGGTCAGATCATCATTAAATTTATATGGGACCACATAAGAAGCACCAGCTTTCAAATAAAAAGCATCAAAATCGGTTCAACTATAAAAAAGTTCTAATACACATAAAAAATACAGTCGAATTGAGAACTTCCCCCTTTTTGAAGTCGGTTGAAAAAATAATTTCTGTAATTATCCGTCGTTTTAATCAATATTGAGATTTTTTTTATTTTTAACCGAGTGCCTAATTATTAAATAACAGTAATTTTTTCGAGTTATGTACATCTATGTACATTTATTTTTTTGAACGCTCTGTAGCCTAAACAACTTGATGCTTTAACATAAAGGATGTAATTAGATTTTTCTTAGTTGTGGAAGTTACATAGGGTAAACAAATTCACTTTTCATTAAATTTTGTCACGTTGTTGTTCTTTTTTTAAATTACTATCTAAACCATTGGACTTATGTTCTATTTTAGTAGATCCTATAAAAAAAGCTAAATCATCGTACATTAAGACCGGTCCGCAGACGACACAAAGTAACACAAAATATTTGGTAACACGTTAGTAGCTTATAACTTGATAGTTGACACTTCCGGTTGTTTTTTTTTAGAATAAGGGTGTAAAATGAGCACACAGTTCAGCTGATAGTAAGTGGATGCTGTGTCTCATAGACATCATCATTTATCCTCGATGAAGAATCAAAACGCAGATGCGTTGTCACCCCTGAAGAATATGATAGAAGCCTCGTTTCCCAGTAAAAAAGAGTCTTCGGATCTCTACACACACCATACGAAACACAGCAGTACGCAGTAAGCTGTTATTTTACGCTGGTATTCTGTGAAAGCGTGGTCCTCCCAACGGTCGAGACGACCCATTCGTTCTACAACCATATAGCTGCAGCGTAGCTCCACAATGTATATAACTACGTGGTTATTGGTTATCGTAAGAGAGTGAGGGCATAGAGACTATAATTGTGCTTGCGCATACACTTGGGCACTATAATCGTGTCCTGTGTCCAGCGAGATGGCTAGTCTCCGTTAAGACTGACCGCCGTGACCAAAATTCTGTCTGGAGGACATTTTCATTATTATTGTAACTCTATTATTTACCACTGCTCATGAAAAATACACGAGCAAGCATGACAAATGCAGGACGAAATAGATTATAATACAAACAGTTCCAGTAATTAAAAAGACCTCTTAGTTAACACGCATAATTTAAAATTAAAGAATTGTTTGCATAGGATGTGCGAAACTTATAAAAGTCACTTCTTGTCCCATTAATCAAATTGGAAAAGGGTAAAGCAAGAAAACAATTATTATTATCAGGTATTACTTTGCGGAAATACATTATAATAGAGATGTTAAAATTAATTAGCTACGGTCCTTACCTTGTTTGAAGACACCAAAACCATTCAACTATGCTGGTTAGTGGTGACGAGGATAGTGTCCGAATTTGAGGGAGGGCGGGAGTTGCTCTTTAAATAAGTTGAGACACAACCTCATTTTATTATTTTAGACGGATTTTAGCGAATTTATTGTTACACATCTTTAAGAAAACAGTCTTATATTTTCATAGTTTTTACTAACAAACGGATAATTATTTCCAATCTTAGAAGCGCTGTAGGTGAAAATGCGTTCTTTATCTGCTTGTACGTTAAAATAATAATAATAATAATGTCCTCCAGACCGAATTTCGGTCACGGCGGCCTGCCGCAGAACAGGATTATAGAGCCCAAGTGTATGCGCAAGCACAGGTGCACTCTCTATTCCCTCACTCTCATAATCCGATGGGACGGTAAACCAACACGACCGGGAGAGAGATTAGACGCAGGACCAACGGCTTTACGTGCTTTCCGAGGCACGGAAGTGAGACACCGCCAACTTCCTGACTCCGGGCAGCTACTGAGAATTTCTTGACAGAAAAAGTCAATAATTGATTTTTGGCCCGACACGGGATTGGAACCCAGGACCTCATGATCAGCAGTCGCACTACTACAACCACTAGACCAACGAGGCAGTCAAGTACGTTAAAATAACAAACCAGGAGATGGGCAACAGCGTCTTTTCA
Organism: Parnassius apollo; assembly: GCA_907164705.1. Classification (NCBI taxonomy): domain Eukaryota; kingdom Metazoa; phylum Arthropoda; class Insecta; order Lepidoptera; family Papilionidae; genus Parnassius; species Parnassius apollo. The sequence continues at coordinate 6,875,380 of CAJQZP010000644.1, forward strand.
ATAACAACTAAAAATAAAAATAAACTGCGGTTGCCAACCCACCCACCAAGCGTGGCAACTATGGCAAATATCCCTCTATGAGACAAGCTATGGCGGTGGCATAATTTCGTTAGTGGACTATTTTATACGTAGTAGAGCCACGCTGCAGTTATATTATGGTTGTAGCATGAATGGGTTGGCTCGACCGGGGAAGGAACACGCTCTCACAGAATACCAGCATAAAATACCAGGTTAATGCTGCTGCCTTTCGTAAGGTGAGTGTAGAGATCCGGAAACCCGTTTTAACTGGAATCGAGCATTCCATCTTAGTCCTTAGGGCTGACAGTGCATCTGCATTTTAACTTTTAATCATGGTTAAATGTAGACGTCTATGGACCACAGCATCCATTCACCATAAGGTGGACTGTATGCTCATTTGTCACTCTTATTCTATATAAAAAAAGTATTAGTAAGCTGTAACGGTAACGTTAAATGACTAACTAGCGCCATAAGACGTGGGCTCAAAAGTATGCAAATGAGGGAGTTCACTGCCAACGTACTTTGCTAAGACTCTATAATTTACTGATTTATTATAATAGTGGCAGGTTCCACCCATAGCCACTTTATGAACCTGGCTATCAGAATAAAGTAACGGTCGGATCGTCACTGCAGTTAGTGGACGGAAACGGTCGTTAGATGCACTATCGAGGTACCGTATTGCGGTCGGTTTGACTTAGAACCTAATGTAATTTTCATGAGGCTCCGTGAATTTCTCTGTATTCTTTGATGAAATTAATATCAACGACGTATATAACTACATATAAAAATAATATATAATAATATATATATACTTAGAAAGTTTGATAATATAATATATTTACCATATGTTCGGATATGCATATACTTACACATTTACTTCACGCACAATCCCACGGCCAACCGCAAGTGTTACGACACCTCGCATATCGGATATTCATATAGGATAAATTTATATTCCATATAGAATTAAATGTAAAACTTTTACCACTGGTTCGGAAAAAGCCTCCGTTTTGCGAAGTACCAGCAAGAAATCTATCGGGACTTTTTTTTTTCAAAGTAAATTATACAATAAGAAACAAACTATTTACACAATTTAATTTATGAACAACATGAAAGCGACCACCTCATTCCTCAGGGGTTAGTATCAACGACGTATTCATTTATATTATAATAACCCTTTTAGTTTTGGTATAGTAAAATATTTAAACTTAGTAATAGAGAAACCTTGTATATTTTCTAGGACTTTTGATTCTCTATATTCAAGAAACCGATATCACTAAATTATTATATTATATAATGGTTCCACTAAATTTTATGAAAGGAGCTTTTCGTGAGGTCACATCGTGAGGAAATCTGCATTACTGGGGAATAAAACATTTCAAAGACATGTGGAATCCGGCAACAAGGACTAGACAGGGTAGCACATTAATTGCTCCATAACAATCTGAAAGTGAGAAGAAGCATGTGTCGTTCACTGCTTGTTGGATGAAAAAGTTCAAAATCACTCACTGTACGATGGAAGAGACATATTCGTAATTTCACTGCAGGATAAAAGCCAATACGATAATATACATATCTGCAGAAAACAAAAGTAACTGATATAGTCCAGGGAATCAGTAAGCTGAAGTGGTAATGTAGTGGTAATGTAGCTAAAAACACTAACAACTTAAGAAGAAAGGATTTTGATCGACCTGAGAGGCAACTAGATGGAGTGATGAACTGATGAAACACGCAAGTAGTCAATTGATGCTTTTGGCTCAGAACCGTTCTTTGTGGCAATGTATGTCGAGCAGTGGACTTGTGACTATTAGTGATAGTGATAGTGTCAATTTATCAAGATCTCAAATACTTTATACCTACAGTATAAGTGGAGAGTGTTCGACAGGACATGCGTTTCACACACAATTTCAGTGGTCGCTCCTCAGATACTGCAACACAAGAGCATGCTTTTGTCACACTGTGGTTTAATATTAATGCATTCTCTCACAGAATACCAGCGTAGAATCGTAGCAAAGTGCTACTGTGAGACGATACCCTTTTTTAATGGTAGCAAGGCATCTTCATCCTCAATTTCACAAATATGCATTTTGATTCTCGATCGAGAATGGACGTGAATTTACCCATATAAATTCACATTATAATATACCGCCCGCATGATCATTATGGAATGGATCGTTACGAAAGATTCACTATTTATGCAACAAAGTGCAGTTAATTCTGTAATGCTACCGCTACGTGCATTTAAAATTGATGGGTTTTTGACTGCCTCGTTGGTCTAGTGGTCGCTAACCCGATGCTTATCCTGCGGTACCAGATTCGAATCCCATGTCTAACCAAATTCAGTTATTTAGTTCTTTTGAGAATTTCTGCTGAGAAATTCACAGTATCATCCCGGCGACAGTAAGTTGTCGGTGTTTCATCCCTATGCCTCAGAAATCATGTAAATCCGTTACTCCTATAGCTGATCTCTCTCCGGTTGTCTTGGATACCACCCAGTCCGACTGTGAGAGTGAGAGATTAGAGAGTGCACCTATATTAACGCATACGAGTGCATGCACTATAATCCTGTTCTGCTCAGATGGCTATTGTCTGTTAAGTCTGACTGCCATCACCGAAATTCAGTCTGGAGGCTTTATAATAATGATAATTTACTTTATAATGATAATTTATTACTTTAAAACAAAACAAGTTGTTACAATATTGTTGGGCACCCTCTTTTAAGTAAATAGATACCTGTAATAGAGGGCCCCGCTCTTCCTTATTACAATTATATTACTACTTCAAATTAGAATTAAGTAAATAATATAAAACAATAAAATAACAAAAAAAAAACATAAATAAATCAAAAGCTAAACAATTGAATTTAATTATTATTATTATATTATAGAAAACTGAAACGCACATCTGGGTTACGACAACCGATTTCCAAAGGGTGGACTATGTATTTTATTTATTTGTTCTTAATTGCATTCCCTTGTACAAAATAATATAAACGACGGATTTAATGCCTTGAGACATTCTCTACTAGTCAAAATATGGAGTGGTGAGAATTTGACGTAGGTGTAGCAACTATCACTCGGTCTATGTACTTGTGTACTCATTCCTTTACCTTTTTCCTATAAAAATACATCTCAGAGATGATTTGTCTATGAATTATAATTCTTTTAAGTTTTAATAGTTTCGTTTATCCTATCAAAATTAATATGGTAAAATTACACCTAGTTCCACTACTGGGCACAGGCTTTCACTCATTTCAGAGAAGGTTATTGAGAAAATTGTCTGCCACGCACGCGCACGTTACGCAGTGTGCGTTGATAGACTTTTTTATATAGAAAAGGGAGCAAACGAGCAGTTTTACCTGATGGTACATCGACCGCCGCCCATAAAAAACTACAACGCAACAGGGACTTTCGCTAGTCTTTTAAAAAGCTCGTTTCTTGATTGTCCCTAAGTAGTGTCGGTCCGGAAAAAATTGCCAGTAGTAAATAATTCCACAAATTGTGCGAGTATGAAAACTACTAGTGAATCCTAGTAAGTAATTAAGAGACCCTCTTTACTGGATACGAGACATTCTATCTCAGTCCTCAGGGGTGACAACGCATCTGCATTTCGATTCTTATTTGAGGATAAATTTCGACGTCTATGGGCCGCAGTATTCACTTACCATCAGGTAGACTCGTCTGTTATCCTTATCCCAAAAAAATTGTACAAGTAGTGGACCACTAAGCATTCAGAAGATGAGAACGGTAACTTAAGTTTTGCCGCGATATGCGTTTATAAAATTTGGCAACTGGAATCAGTCTGAACAATTCCTCAGATCACTACTCATGGTAAATGCAAAGGTATGCAACATCTCTTCGTATCGCCAGTGAAGCAAGTCGATCAGAGAGAACTCGGTCGACGATGATTGGAGCCGCTCTGCGGCATTCCACTTTTTTCAGCGTCAAACGTTTAATGTCAAAAATGCTCAAGCTATTAAAAACGTTATTTCTGAGATATAATATAAAAGAGCAATATCGTATCTTAATGGTTAACGGTAATAAATCTATAAATGTACAACCCACACAGATTCACCTTAAGATAACCCTGTTATCGGAGCTCCTGAACAAAATGACTAATCTATAATTATGCACCACCATACCAAATACAACAGCATTAAACTATTATTTTACGATGATATTCTCATATAGCGTGATCATTTCCCGATCGAACTGACCCATTTTTTTACAAGCATATATATAACTGCAGCATGATTCTACAACGCATAAAGCTATTGTGTTTTATCTGTCAATAATCGTAGCTTAAAGAAACCTTAATGAATGGCTTTCAAAATGTTGATCATGATGCAATATTACATCAGGTCACCACAATGGTTTATTAAACGCTGGGCATGATCGTGATGTAGCCTTTGTAGTCAAGACTAATATAACGGTACAGTTATGCCATCGCGATTGAATAGTCCAACTATAATTCAGTACAGCAACCATCTATCACGGTTGTGTTCTGAGCGCGTAACATGACATAACTTGCAATTATATCGAATCAAAGGTCTTTGGGAAACTGTTCCCGGTTCAAATGGCATACTTTCGACATAAAATGACTGATTTTTGGAATAAATCGTTTGCTCGAAATGCTTCAGGATGTGTGATTGTTTATGTACATGTGTAAATTTTAATATGCAGTCCTTAAAAATTACATTTACTGGACTAGTTGCGACTCAATCGAAGATGATTAATTCCTTTGTAAGTACTAAAGTAAGAGAATTCTTAAGAGCACACCCAAATTTAACCACATTTTGCTAACCTCTTATGGATAGCAGTATACCATCTATCTGTAACGAAGAGAACACAATGACAAAAGATAAGCGCAACACTTCTGATACAACGATCGACAATACGTTTCCCAGGAGTGACGGAAATGAAGAGGCTGGGCACTGGCATCTTCTCTTCTTACAATTGACGTAGCTAATTCCCTTAGTAGTGGACTGTTACGTTCTAATCGAGGAGAAAGAACTAATAATTTATAGAATAAAAGTGATCATCGAACACACAGTCCACCTGATGGTATGCTGTGGCCCATAAACATCTCCGTTTGTTCCGAACTAGTGGTATCTAGGACACTTTGTTTACGAAGATCTGAAAGACAACAATAACATAGAGAGAGATCAACTCGCGTTGCATTGCGATGCAATATGCTTTGCCGGTTTGCTGGAGGTACAAATTAAGACAAAATTATGCTCTTCAAGGCGTACTGTCAAACTTTTACACTTGCAGCATGTGGTGTAACTATATGCAGATAACCTATAATGCGCTTCAGATTCAGTGTAATAATGTATTTAGAATGTTAATGGCCCTATCAAGATACTGTAATGCTTCAAACATGTTCGCTGAAACAGGTGTTGGTGATTTTATAGCATCATAACTTAGCGAACTGCGTCAATTTTATGCAGAGTTCGGGAGACCTTAAATGGTGTCTTGAGGGTATTTCAAGATAGGCTTGACTGTCCCATTCAGAGGCATTGGGTCCTAATGCATGTGGGTGGGACATTCAAGTAGTTCTTAAATGATTGCTCCCCTCATGGCATATTTATATAATTTAATTTATTCTTCTTTTTCACGAATATAGTATAAGTAGATTACCGACAAATGTGTATGAATATATATCTAAAATAAACATTATTAGTATTATTACTCTTAAAAGGCCTTAAATAAATATAAATCTTAATCTCAAATTATATATTAAAATCTATTCTATTAAGCTCCTTTTATTCCGTCATTCTTCAACATTTTTCTGCACTCTTCCACAGCTTTTCCATGAACGAATATAGTATAAGTAGATTACCGACAAATGTATATGAATATTTATCTAAAATAAACATTATTACTATTAAAAGGCCTTAAATAAATATAAATCTTAATCTCAAATTAATTAATAAAATCTATTCTATTAAGCTCCTTTTATTCCGTCATTCATCAACATTTTTCTGCACTCTTCCACAGCTTTTCCATGAATTTTCTTATTTGTTATAATATAAATACAATGCTCCTTTCATATCTGAAATTTATGGAGCATATACTCGTAGAACATCGCGATGCGTCAGGGCGATTGGCGGATTTTACATTACCCCGGAAATTTTTCATTCACTTACATGCACATGATAAATCATCAATTAAATTGTAATTAGCCATTCCACGGATTAGTAAGCTGAAGTGTCAATTGGCGGTCCATTAGCACGAAGAAATGACAGCCAAAAAAAAGTTTCTCGAGTGGCAGCCTCGTATCGGTAGACGGAGTGTATGGCGGCCCCCCACTAGATGGAGTGACAACCTGGTTAGACATTCTGGACGTCGATGCTTGTATGTGGCTTAGGACCGTGCTTTGTGGCGTTATTTTAAGGAGACTTATGATCAGCAGTGGACTTATGAAGGGCTGCATTGATGATGATGACAGCCACTTAATTGGCCTGGCACCAATTAGATATTTTAAACAAAACTTTACATCAATTCTTTTTAATCTATACAATTTTTATCAACTTAAAATAATTAATAATAGTAGAAATATCGATATATTTAAGAACAAAATAAACAATTTTAAAAAATCTGTATTAGATGTACTTTGTAAATAAGGCTAAATGTGAATATTGGTAAATGTACTTTATTTTAATAAAGATTTACTTTTTCAAAATTTTCCACAACATATTTCACTGTACCTGTGGGTTATAAGTAATTGCGCTGTAAGCTCGTTACTTCTGCCTTATATTATGTTGTGCACTCATGTTTTGGAATATCATCCAGATTGTATCTTTGCATTTATTATGTTCAATTTTTTTCATTTTTTGATGTTATTCTGTCTTGTATACTTAAATGAATAAATAAATAAACAAAATAATGTGCCACAACAAAATAACACATCATAATAATACGAATTTTTCTAACTACAATATAATATCTTATCAAACCAAAAGTAGTGCTATATCATCGCGTTGGAGGCATTAAAAGTAATTTAGGTGTTTCTGGCCCCTCGATCCGCTTGAGCCAGTCACGTCCGGTAACCTGGGAAATTAAGCGCTTCAACGAGAGTCCTTTATTTTGTAATCTCCGTTGGAGTTCCGTTTTCTTACACAGAATACTTAAAAACTAAAAATATTAAACAACATCGTTAAATGAAGTTTTATATTTTAGTCAAATTTTATGAAAAATTTTCTTTAACTTACTATAAGCTTACAGTTAGCTACAAATGCTTTTGTGCTCAAATATAATACTATCTCATAGTTTTTTTTATATATCTCGGAAATAAACAACGGAAGATCCCACTTCTGATCTCGGTGATACATCAGAAGACATCATAGGTACACTGTCTTTATCTTTGGGCATTTAGGGAACCACACACATACGCAAGGAAATAATGTTTGACCTCATGCAAACTTTCACTAACTAAGGCGTCCTTCGGACCAGCTACCATTGGATGGCAAACCAATTCCCTCAACTAGTCATTATCTCATATGATAACGTGGACGGGACAACTGTCACTGCATACTCGTACAAACTAAAGTAAACAAACAAAAGTTATGGCAGCCGGACGCGGCACCAGTGTGCTCACGCCTCGACATATAAATGAGGGCATGAGAGCATATATAAAGCGGAAAGAAGAGCTGATGAAACCATATATGGTGGATCGCACTATTTAGGCATAGCAATAAGTGACAAGGAATCCACCTAAGTAACAGCACATTGATACCTGCAACCAAGAAAGACTACAGATTCGTTCTTACCCTTGAGGAATAAGATGCAAATAAATTCAAACGAAAGAAATAATACCATATAAATAGACCCAATTACTCTGAGGGTTAAAAGGACATATTACGCAGCAGTGGGTGTACGTGCATTATGACTAACATGTACTGATAGAAAGAACCCTTTTATCAGTATAAGACGTCATAATTTTAAGTTAAAATTCATGTATCTTAAAAAGATTAAAATAAGAACACCAATTTTAGTTCTTGTTTTATTTAGTTCATATTCAAATTACATCATCATTACAGTCAATCAAAAGTTCTTTTTATAGAATAAAGGTGATAAACGAGCACACAATCTACCTGATGGTAAGTGTATGCTGAAGCCCATAGACATCTACATTTACCCTCGATTAAGAATCAAAACGCAAATGCGTTGTCACTCCTGAGCACTAAGATGGAATGCCTCGTTTCCTGTAAAAAAAAGGTCTACGGTTCTCTAGATTTACCATACGAAACACGGCAGTATTAAGCTGTTATTTTACGCTGGTATTCTGTGAATGCCTGGTCCTTCCCCGGTCGAGCCGACCCATTCGTGCTACAACCATAATATAGCTGCAGTATGCCTCTACCACTTTCAGTCCACTGCTGAACGTAGGCTCCCCCACAGATTGTTTCAAGAGGGTATATTTACTAAAACTGCCAGTCTAGGCAAGCAATATTTAACTTTCTAGATGTTGTCTCCCAGTTTGATTCCCTTTGTTGCCTCTACGACACACAATAGACGACATGGGGTCGTGTATGTTCTTACACCGTAACTAGACGCAATTAATGTATACTTCAAAGTATTGTATTAAAGTTTCTTAACTTAATACATTGTAATAGTTCTGATTACAATCAAATCTAAGTCAAAAATTTAATATAATTGATTTTTGAGTTAATTTTCAGCGCCTATAGATGGTAGCTTTAATTCATATTAGACAGCTTCGAACTGTGGCTACCGTACTACGATTATCCAGCTATTGATATGCATGAGATCATCCAAATAGTCACGATAGTGCCAAGCAATCAGTAGCGAGGCATAACTCGTATATTGGCAACGGTACCCTTTGTATACCGTATAGTATGTAGTTAACAAAATGTTTTATTAACGATATCACAAACATACAGCGTTTTGTTATGGTTGTTATACAATTTTACATAATGGATTTGCGCAAAATAACCGCAAAATTTTCTATTAAATCCTGTCTCTATCTTCAAATGAAGAACTTACGATGTCGTTGACGTAAAAACTATGACTGTTAAACCACAACACTGAAACATTTTTTCTTAATTTAGGAAAACGTTACCCTCTACACTAGGATTTTCTCCTGTATAGTGGAATCGTTTTACATAGGTACATAAATTGCACACGGAGTAACATCCAGAACCAGAAAAATTATTTGTAGAGTGTTGTGATATTAAAACCTGCAGCTAAATGCATATATAAACTTTGCTACGCAGCTGTTAAGTAAAATTAATTAAAAATATGGAAAAATTTAGCTTATTCGTGTACCAATAAAATACTCATATATTTTTTTCGGTAAAAATATCGTACGGAACAGTATAAAAATTCTGGCAGTACACTTTTTACACCAAGTCATTATATTGGAAGTTTACACCGCAGTGTGAAACATGACTTACGGGACCTGACCACTAAACTTTAGTTCGATTGATCGTCGAGTTTTTTTCCCTCAGCGCCGTCTAAACTTAGCGGTCGACAGAACTGCGGTACCGTAACACCACGCTTGGCGACCCATTCGATTAAAGGGTCCGACCGCCACCGATAACTTTTATTACTTTATAAAATAAATAACAGTGTAATCGTGAATTTAACTCGTGTTAATCTAAAACACGATGTTCGAAAATATATTTTTATTTTTCCTGATCATCTCATCTTTCGTTCTCTAATAACACCTTTTTACTAATCAAAAACTATTAATAAAATAATTTAATTAATTTAAAGACATTTGAAAACGACAAAATGTTCACAGTCCACTGCTGTACATAAGCCTCCCTCAAGGAATGCCACACAGCACGGTATATTATTAAAGACGTTAATGAACTAATTAGCTAATTTAGTTCGCAGTTAATTTATAACGTCGTCTATACGTAACGGTTAAGGATAATAAAGATTTCAATCAAGAACAAGATCAATCAAGAATTCAATAACGTATTTTTGCGCGTAGCTTCAGTTGTTGAAACACTGATCAGTAGGTTACCACGATGATAAAAAGCGTTTATTAAATACATTACTTTGTCAGTACATTTGTTTTCATCTTCAAGTGGACGTAATGAAGCGTTGTGGTTAAAATTTGGGTCCATTCCAGTTTGCCTCAACTATATTAGCATAATAGAGTTTATTTCAAATAGTTTCAAACGACTGCATACAATTTGGATGTGTTCATTCTTATTTTTTGGAACTTAAGTGTTTTAACAAGGGCATATCTTAATTTTTATAAAATTATTGACACACCCAAGCCCAGGCCCAAATATATCTTAAATAAAGAATCAAAGTGCAGCTACGTTGTCACCCCTGAAGACTAAAATGGAATTCCTCGTTGTTACTAGATTTAAAAAAATACCTTTAATGAAAAGTAAAAATTTGTTTCAGAGAACTAAAAGTTTAAAATAATTTCACCTTCAACATAATCGCAGGTAAATGTAGATGTATATAGGCCACAGCACCCACGTATTATCAGATGGACTGTGTGCTCGTTTGTCACCCCCAATCTATAAAAAAAACTACTCTGCTTACAGGTCCTACGTTAACCACGAACCCACGCGGTCATCAGTTATTCAGTTAAGCTTATTTGTGACACGAAACACAGATAATTTACGTTGTACTCTCAATTTAGTATTAACATGAATACAAATGATTGTAAATTACTTTAGTTATTTCCTCCAAACCTTCTATATGTAAATAAGTTTTAAATTTTATCTACTTAAGTTTAATTTGTAAACATTTTAAGAGACTCATTGGCATCGAAACCAATCCTTTGTACTGCACTATTGAATAAGAATTGTTATATTTTGAGATGGAGTTTTATTTTCGTTGATGAGTACTTTTTGTAACTAGTTTTAGGTTCTAAGTGCATTGTATCGTTATGCTTAGCACTGCAACTATTAAGGTTTAATTCAATTATCTAGGGCTTTATCACCACTGACCACCAGGTGGATTCTACAATCCAATCAAGCACTGGTTTATACAACGTATCCATATCCATATCCATTCATACTAATATTATTAATGCCTAAGTGTGTTTGTTTGTTTGTTTGTTTGTGTGTTTGTCCTTCTTTCACGTCGCAATAGAGCGTCGGCATAGCATTATTTTTTGTATATTGGGGATAGTTCGGTGGCTGTAGAGTGACATAGGTTACTTTTTTTTCGCGGAAAAACATCTCATTCCCGTGGGAAAATAGAATATGTTGCAAAAGTTTGTCCTTCTTTCATGTCGCAGCAAAGCATCGGCATGGCATGAATTTTGGTACGGGGATATTTCGGTGGCTGTAGAGTGACATAGGCTACTTTTTTCAGTGGAAAAACATATCATTCCCGTGGGAAAATCGAATATGTTGCAAAACTAAAATCAGCTAGGTGGCGCCACCGTGATTCTACAAGACGGACGACGGCATGATGGACGAACACAGAAGGTCAGAATTAGTGTTGCCCAAAATCGGTCTTGGTCTTGCAGTCTTGGTCTTGTTATTGCATTTATGCAAGACCAAGACCAAGAACAACACCGCATAATTTTAGCAAGACCAAGACCAAGACTGACCATGCAAGATTTGAGCAAGAACAAGACTAACCCTGCGAGACTCTTGCGTCTTGCAGTTAGGAATAAGTGTCGTTTCAGGGAGTATAGGAGTTCGGGTATACGCTTAGGAACTCTAGACGCAAAAAATATATAAAAAAAATTTGGAAAATTGGACTTATGCGCATTACGAACAATACCATAAACATACAGAGCGGATGAAAATATCCATTAAAAGAAAAAACAGTGCATCCCTAGTTTTGACCATCGGCACTTTGATAGTGCGCGGCGTCTTGTTGTCGGCATCATCAAAGGTCGAATACTGAACTGTCAAAGAAATTTTGCAGCTATTCGGAAGTACAAAGTCAAGATACACGCGCCGGCGGCTTCTATTGATATCGCATTCAATCGTCGCCGCCGCGCCGCACGTACTACATTTGACACTGTTTGAATGCCGCCACAGAGTACATGTTCCAAAGAATAAAATAAGTTTCCGGGTGCTCAGAATGGACACGAATACATTATGCTGATCTCGCAAGGAATATTGTAATTAGATAATTACCATTATCTAATTACAATATTAGGATAGGTAGATACCGTAATAATTTATTCTAGTAAGTAATTATTATAATATTAACTATATGGGTTTATAATAATTACTTACTATTATTATCATTACCTAATAGATAAACATGTTCAATAAGTTCACTGCAAATCTCGATTTTTGGAAGTGTGTGTTTTTGAACACAAAGTGTTCGAATATGTCGTCACCCATTTGATAAATATTGTAGATACTTTTAACACACTTGAAACGTGTAAACATATTGTACAATGCTAATCGAATAATATAAAAAGTGTGCATATTAAATAAAAAGCGTAAGATGAGATCTATGTACTTTTTAGGAGCCCGAGTATCTCTTAGAGAACCGTTTAAAGAAATTGATTGCATCGAATTGATGTAAATAACAGTGATTTGCACAATTTTAATAGTAGAAATAAAAATAAAATCACAATACCTGCTTTCCGGTTACACAAAGTATATAACTCGTTCTTGGGTAGCGATATACGCTTTTATAATAAGATTCCAAAAGAAATGTTAGATCTTTCACCTTTTCAATTTAAGTCAGACAAAAATGCTTGGAACTGACCTCTCGTACTACACAGGACTAACTAGAAATTTCTAAACCGATTTGGTATTTACATATACATTTGACGAAGAGTGACGAAGAGTCGAATAGTACTAGTCGGAGTAATGAGAGTTGGAATTATAGATCTAAAAGACCTAAAAGTAAATTTGATGAGTTTTTCGACATAATTCATGCATCCCAAATTGCTTTGTGTAAATTATGCCAACATAAAAAAGGTTGAAATAAAAATGAAAAACAGAAACACTTCAGGCTTAAGGAAGCATCTAATATCTTTCCACAAAAGGAATCACAAATATTTCTTCCTGAAAAACCAAAATTAAGTGAAGATATCACAAGCTTTTTAATACCCACCGGAAAAAGTGGACAGGTAAGAAAAAATATACTTATCACACAATTACATAACACATATATTATGTAACTAGCGGCCGCCTGCGACTTCGTCCGCGTACAATATCTGATTTCCTATGTGATTTTGAAATTTTCTCGCTGCAAAAGTCTTACCTAAGTATAAAGCTATATAGGTAAAGCTTAACTATGCAAGTATTTATTATTTAACAAACAAAATAAATGTCGACTATTACTACTATTTATTTATACTATGTATTTATAATTCACTCACATTTTCATTTGTTTTCATAATCGGCGAGAGACATGATTTACTGTTTTATTTCAGTTTGAAAATAGCAGTGACAACATCACGACAGCTACAGTTGATTGGATGGTTAAAAAATATCTTCCCTTCTCATTTTTCGATGACGAAGCTACATAAGTATATTTTCGATAAATTTTCCCAAATATGATGTTTCCTAAAAGGTCCACACTTAGAAGGAAGGTCAAAGAACGGTTTGAAGAGCTTCAATTGAATCTTAAGAAACGACTACAACAATTTTCATCTAAAATGTCATTTACCATTGATGGATGGACGTCAATTGCTGGTAGGAGTTACTACGGGGTTACTATTCATTATATAGACAACAAATGGAAGTATCGATCTGTAGTCCTTGATTTTATACCATTACGCGGTCGACATACATGTTTATTGGAATTTGACATAATTGATAAAATACAGGGCCTATATAGCTGCCACACTTTGATTCAGACAACACTCACATTTTGAACCCTGGTGTACAAAAATTATTAAAGACCTTAGCATTACACAGTGAAACTGACAATAAGGGACAAGACCAGCAGTATGAAGATTATGAAGACGAAACTGAGGAAGATGAAGAATATCAGTCAAATATTGCTGACTCACATACAGCTATAACAAAATTACGCAGTATTTTCAGTAAAATAAAAAGAAGTGAGATATTGATGAGAAAGTTTCAGTGTGCTTGTGAAGCAGCTGGCGTGCCATCAAATCTGAACCACATACTCGACTGTCCAACGAGATGGAATTCCACATATTATATGATTGGATTTGGTTTAAAAGTGAGAACTGGCATTAACATATTGTGCACTTCTGTCACCGAATTGAATGATTTTCAAATCACAGATAGTGAATGGCAAATACTCGAAAAAATACATAAGTTTCTAATAAACTTTAAACTTCTATCAACGAAACTTGGTGGAGTAAAATATGTTACATTACCGCTAGTCATTGTATCATTCAATCTCTTGCTCGATAAAATTGAATCCATGGTAAAACAATTAGATGAGAAACCTAATCGATCCGAAGTGGATAAAAGGCTCATTCTGGGTTTTCAAGCCACTCGAGACAAAATGCTTAAACATTATAAAAAGAGCAATTGGATTTATTGTTCCTCTTTAATTTTAGACCCAAGGCATAAGACTCAGACTTTTGACATGACATTATGGGGAAAGCAAATTAAAAAAGAAAGCCTGCGCAAATTTAATGAACTTTATAAAGAATATAAAAGTCTACACTCAGTGAATACATCTCTAGAATCACCAAGAAATAAAAAGAAAGTATGTGAATATGATGAAGATGAAGACGTAATAGACTTTGAGAAATTGTATGAATGTCCCTCGACGTCATCTGTATATGAATCTTTTCATCAAGGTTTAGTTATAGACGAGTTGGAGGAGTACCTAAGTAAACCCAGAGCCACCAGTTCGTAAGACATTTTAGAGTGGTGGAGGACGCATGAGTAAGAATATCCGACTTTATATATTGTATAACTCTTTTATTCCATTTCATATAAGGGTCTATCAATATCTTTCTAGACAGATAATGTTCTTTATAATACAGTCATTAATTTGTTTTTTTTATATGTTTTGACTAAGTTTTAGCACATGTAAGCTTATTAAATGTAAACGTTTATTATGAAACAGACTAACTCCCGGAGCCGTGAGACTTGGTAGACAGCTCAGTTGGTTAGAGCATCGGCATGGATCGCTTAGGTCGTGGGTTCAAACCCCACCCGGTATTAGTTAATTTTTCGAATTTCTCATTAAATGTTTAGAAATTTATTAATTTGGTTGGTCTTTCTATGGCTATGTTAATTCAAGCTTAAAATATGCTTACTCTGTTAAGGGTTTTTAAGATCTAAAGTAACGTTTAATAAATAACAATAGGCTAATAGGTAAATGCGAGACTCTTGCTGCAAGACCAAGACCAAGAACAAGACTGAGAGCGCAATACCAAGACCAAGAACAAGACCAGGTGTATTGGCGAAAACCAAGACTGGCTAAGTCTCGTCTTATTCTTGCATTTGGGCAACAGTAGTCAGAATTTCTGGATTATTATCTTTTTACCAAAATTAAGATAAAAAAAGGGAAAGAAAGGGAAGAGAGCGATAAAAAATATAGAATTTACCAGCTGATTTTCTTCAAACGTGCATTGTAATTCACGGAATGATTTGGTTTAAGTTGATTCGTTTTTTTTTTTGGCTATCGTTTTCGGGTTCGTGTTGTGTCTTGAATTGGTTTTGTTGTTTTGATTTTTAAAAATATTTAAAAGAAATATTTATTCCTTTTAGATATTTTGGATAAGCTTTTAAAAAAATATTTAAAAGGAAATTTAATTCCTTTTAGGCATTTTAGGTATTTTTATAAATAGGTTTTTTGTTACTTCATAATGCCTCGCAAACGTAAGTCCAGCCTTTCAAGAGTATCTTCTCAAAGACAAGCGAAAAGATTAGCTCGATCGCTAGAATCTTTAGAAGATACTGAACTGAGAAGGCAAGAACAAGCAGAGCGTCAGGCTGCTTTTAGAGCATCTAAGACACCTTCTCAACGTCAGCAAAGGCGTCTTGAACAGACAGAGCGTCAAGCTACTTTAAAAGCTACTGAAACACCTGATCAAAGTCAGTAAAGGCTATTCGAACAAGCGGAACGTCAGGCCGCTTTAAGAGACGCGGAAACACCTGATGAAACTCAACAAAGACTCATTGAGCAAGCTGAACGTCAATCTACTATAAGAGCATCTGAAACACCAGAACAAACACAGGCGCGAAGAGATGCAAATGCACAGCTCCAAGCTGAACGTCGACAAAATTTTCAAAGAAACAATTGGTCGGTTTTTAATGACGCAGCGTTCAATTATGATCCGTTGATTGATTATAAAAATAACAGGTTAGTTGTTATCGGACTGATGGACAAGGCGTGTCGATTTTGCAGCGCTTTAAAATGGAAAGAAGAGACCGCAGGCATATGCTGTTCCAATGGTAAAGTGTCTCTTCCGTTACTTGGGGAACCAGAAGAACCTTTGAAATCTCTCTTTTTATATGATTCTAATGAGTCACGGCACTTTTTAAACAGGATAACCCATGCTTTCAAATGATGTCCTTTGGAGTTGACCGGGAAATAATAATGCCGGTATTTTCACCTACAATTACGGTGCAAGGGCAAATTTATCATAGAATAGGTTCACTTTTTCCAGCTGAAAACGAACAGCATAAATTGTTACAAGTATATTTTATGGGTGACAAAGAAATTGAGGTAGACCGTCGCTGCCAATTTATCCAGGGAGTAGATTTTTTTGTTTGTTGATTTATTTGATTCAAAATTCAAAGATTCTTGCATGAACGTAACATTTTAGTCAAAACATTTAAAACTGCTTTAGAAAACCTACCTGTAGTGGATTATAACGTCGTCATTCACGCAGATTGGACCCCTCGAGGAGAGCATGAAAGGCGCTACAATGCACCTTTGATAAACGAAATAGCAGCCGTGATTAGTGGTGATCAATTTTCTTCACGAGACATTGTCTTGCGAGCACGTGATGATACGTTGCAACGGGTAGCCGATACGCACAAGTTTTATGACACTCTGCAATACCCATTGATTTATTGCAAAGGACAAGATGTTTATCATTTTCAAATACCACTCATTAACCCGGTCACAAAGGAACCTACTCCGAACAAAAAAGTATCATGTATGGATTTTTAAGCGTATTATATGATGTTGCGAGAAAATGATTTTAACCTCTTAGCCCGGTGTAGACAATTATTTCATCAATTTTTGGTAGACATGTATGTGAAGGTAGAAAGTTAATGTCTCCGTTATATATCTTTAAATCAAAAAAAGCTGCGCGTTGAGAATTATATACATTTACAAGATAGTTAGGTAAAATGGTAATTCTGCCATCATCATTCGTTAACAGTCCCCGCTACCTACATGAGTACATACAAGACGCATTCGTCTATGTACGAACTTACGGAAGACCTGATGTTTTTGTTACTTTTACTTGCAATCCCACATGGAAAGAAATAACCGAGGAACTAATGCCGGGCCAAAAAAGTACTGACAGACACGATTTAGTTGCTAGATTATTTAGATTAAAAGTACAAAAATTAATGTAATTAAAAAAGCGAAAATTTTCGGAGAGGTGCAGTGCTTCATGTATTCAATTGAATGGCAAAAAAAGAGGATTACCGCATGCCCACATTCTAATATGGCTTAAAGAGAAGTTGCGGCCCAGCCAAATAAACGACATAAGCGCCGAGATTCCGGATCCTGAGCAAGATAAAGAATTGTATGATGCCATCGTCCGAAACATGATTCACGGTCCATGTAGAGCACGAAATTCAATATTGCCATGTATGAAAGAAGGAAAATGTACAAAGAAATTCCCTAAACAGCTATTAAAAGAAACAGTGTACAATGACAATGGCTACCCTTTATACAGACGCAGAGCTCCCGAAGATGGTGGCAGGAAAGTTACCATCAAATCTCGCTCTGGTGCGTTCGAAACCTTAGATAACAGCTCGATTGTCCCGTATTCGCCCAATCTATGTAAAATGTTTAATGCCCATATTAATGTAGAAGCATGTAGCTCTGTCCGCGCAATCAAATATATCTGTAAGTACATAAATAAAGGAAGCGACCAAGCAATATTTAATCTCAGGAGTCAAGGTAAGGCAAATCCCGTTAATGAAGTACAGACCTTTCAAGCAGGGCGTCATGTCAGCATTAACGAGGCAGCGTGGCGTCTCCTTGGCTTCCCTTTACACGAAAGGCACTCAACAGTTACTCACCTTGCTGTGCACTTAAAAAATAGAGAGCGTGTATATTTCACCGAAAGAAATTTTCAAGAAAGAATTGCATCACCGCCAAAAACTACACTAACAGCCTTCTTTCAACTTTGTCAAACCGACCCCCTTGCAAAAACGTTGTTATATTCTGAAGTCCCCCGCCATTATACTTGGAACATATCTAGGAATGAGTGGAAACGCCGTATTCAAGGTGCGACTGTTGCAAATTGGCCCGGTGTAATGTCATCAGATGCCCTTGGTCGTGTGTATACCGTCCATGTAACTAATTTTGAATGTTTCTGTTTACGATTGCTGCTGCACCATGTTCGGGGTCCTATAGGATATAAAGACCTTAAAACTGTCAACGGTCAGGAATGCGCAATTTATAGAGAAGGAAGTGAAGCTCTGCATCTTTTAGAAAACGATAATCGCTGGGATGAAACCATGGAGGAAGCTGTGCAGTGCCAGTCACCAGCCAAAATTAGGGATCTTTATGCAACTTTCATATCATCTTGCGGGCTATCTAATGCACATGAATTGTGGGACAAATATAAAGAGTACAGTACAGATGGCGGAAGATATTTTGCGAAGGTTACAGCAGACACACGGGAAAAATTGAAGATAAAGTAATGGCAATGGTAGGCAAAAAATTAAGCGACTTTGGAATGATAAGGTCTCCGCGAACACCGAAAATGAACTAAGTGATGAAATTATACGTGAAACAAACTACGATATATGATCTTTGCAGCAGCAAGTAACCGAAGTTGTACCCCACTTGCTTCCCGAACAAAAACGAGTTTTTTGACAAAGTATTAGAACAAATTGAATCCGGAAATGGTGCACTTTTCTTTTTAGATGCCCCTGGAGGAACTGGGAAGACATTTTTGTTAAATTTATTATTAGCGCAAGTACAGAAAGATAAAAACATAGCTGTGGCCGTAGCTTCCTCCGGTATAGCCGCCACGCTGCAAAGCGGGGGCCGCACTGCACATTCTGTTTTAAAACTCCCTCTAAATCTAGCCCAGGAAGAATCGCCGATCTGCATCTTTAGCAAAAATAGTGCACGAGGTATAGTGCTACGACAATGCAAACTACGAGCGCTCCAGGATTTGCGCAGCAATACCGATGTAATGGGAGGAATGGTGGTTTTACTGGCTGGTGACTTTCGCCAAACTTTACCTGTCATTCAAAAGGGCACACCTGCAGATGAAATTTAAGCATGCCTCAAGTCGTCTATTTTATGGAACAAGGTTACAAAATTCAGTTTAACTACGAATATGAGAGTGCATTTGTATAATGATATCAATGCTGGAAACTATGCTGACGCACTATTAAAAATTGGCGATGGGCGGTTGGAAACGGATGCTGAGGGCTGCGTTAAATTGACGAGAGATTTTTGTAATTTAGTACAGAGTCATTCGGAATTAATTGCGAGCGTTTATTCAGATTTAACGAACAACATGCATGAAGTTAAATGGTAATGTGAAAGTAATGTATATAATGGTAACAAAAAAGATGGCGACATAACCATCTCTATTACCAGATGAACAATACCCAATCAAGTAACAAAAGTGCAAGATGGCTGATAGTGCGATCCTTAATAGGCTAGTAATGTGGATCAAGTGGAAATTGTCTTTATGTGACAGAGACCAATGTTGAACAGTGGATTTTATCAGGCTGAAAAAGAAACAAAGAATTACGCGAAGTCAATCATCAACTAGAAGTTATTTTATATGTCTATAAATCAATTTGAAGCATGTGTACAAGTTACTTAATATATCTATAAATCAAACTAAAGCATATGTAGAAGTTACTTAATATATCTATAAATCAAAATAAAGTATCAAAAACAAATTTATATTACAGCTCCATTTACCATCGGTATAAGCCCCTGATTAAGTTCTTAAAGTAATTAATGTTTTCTCGATTGGATGATTTGTTTTTGGTCGATACTTTAAAGTGATGTTTTTGACATGTTTGTGAAACCCTCTTTAGAGTAATAACGTTGATAAAATTTATAATATATATTAATATAGATTTAAACTAGGAAAACTTATTAGGTTCTACATTTTACATACTTTAAAAGTGGTGTCATTTCATAGTTTTTATATGATATATTTTATTATATTTTTTTATAGAATAAGGGTAACAAATGCTCCATCTACCATCGGTACAAGTCCCTGATTAAGATCTTAAAGTAATTAATGTTTTCTCGATTGGATGATTTGTTTTTGGTCGATACTTTAAAGTGATGTTTTTGACATGTTTGTGAAACCCTCTTTAGAATAATAACGTTGATAAAATTTATAATTAATATTAATATCGATTTAAACTAGGAAAATTTATTAGGTTCTACATTTTACATACTTTAGAAGTGATGTCATTTCATAGTTTTTATATGATATATTTTATTAGATTTTTTATAGAATAAGGGTAACAAACGAGCACACAGTCCATCTGATGGTGAGTAGATGCTATGGCCCATAGGCTTCTACGTCCTATACCTTTAAACGAGCAATTCTATATATAAGCTGTTAATTCTGAAAATAAACCACAAATATATATATCTATATCTGAAAAATTTGTTACAAAAATCAATTTAAATAACTTTAAGTACATGAATATTATAATATTAAAATTTCATTCAGGTTTGAATATAAAAAAAGATATATATATATATATATATATATATATATATATATATATATATATATATATATATATATATATATATATATATATATATATATAATCGGAATCTCGGAAACGGCTCCAACGATTTTCATAAAGTTTTGTGTGCAGGGAGTTTCGGGAGCAATAAATCGATCTAGCTAGTTTTTATTTTTAGAAAATGTCTTTTTGTCCGTGTTTTTAGGCAATAAAAAACTGCTACAATATCGTTAGACTAAGAAGGTAAATTTTGACAGTTTATTAATGATTAAATAAAATATAAATAAAATAAAATAGCCTTTTTATTCCTCATTTTTTACACTTAGTAAATTCGTTAGAAATTCATTTTTAATAGCTTTAAGTGCATGCATTATTATAAATATTAGACTTACATTCCATTTGAAAATTTCATTTACACTCAAAATCAATTTAATAACTTTAAGTACATGCATTACTATAATGTAAGAATATATTTAATTGGAAATTTCATTACACTGAATAAATTTGTTACAAAAATCAATTTAAATAACTTTAAGTACATGAATTATTATAATATTAGAATTTCATTCAATTGGAAATTTCATTTTGCATTTAATTTGCTTTTATTTAGATAATTTAATTTTTATATAAAACAATTTTGACATTTTAGTTTCACAGATTTATATTATTAGTATTTTCTTTTAAATAATATTTTCTTACAATACAGATCTTATTAATTTTTTTTAAATAGATTCGTAACTATTTTTAGTACTTATTTATTATTTTAAGTATATTTATAATTTTAACTTATTATACCTGTTATTTGAGGACCCCTCTTCGGGTAAAGGCCTCCTCCAGAGCTGCCCATACTTGTCTGTCCTGTACCTTGTTCATCCAGTTTTTCCCAGCTGTAGCCATCACCTCGTCGACCCATCTCTCTTTTGGCCTGCCTTTTGCACGTGTTCCAGCTGGTCCTTGCCACTCTGTCACCGATTTAGTCCATCTTTGGTCTGAATGCGTGCTAAATGTCCTGCCCATCGCCATTTCAACCTTTGACCGTATTGAAGAACGTCTATTACTTCTGTTTTGTTCCTTAATTCCAAGTTGCTTACTCTGTCTTTCAATTTTATGTTAAGTATTGTCCTTTCCATTCGTCTTTGACATTTTGCGATCTTGTCACTGTTGTGTTTGTTAAATATCCATGTTTGGCATCCATAAGTAAGGCAGGGCAGTATACAATAATCTATTATTTTCTTTTTGAGTGTTATAGGTAGAGTCGATTTTAGAATCTCCTCGTGGGTCCAGAATTTACCCCAACTTAATATTATTCTCCTTTGGATTTCGTCAACGTGTCTCGTTCTTTTGAATGATATTAATTTACCGAGATATACATATTCATCAACATATTCTAATGGAATGTTGTTCACAATTATAGGTATTTGAGCTCTATTCGTCATTACTTTGGTTTTAATAGTGTTTAGTTGCAGGCCTACATTTTGACTGGCGTTGTTTAGCTCATTTACCATTGACTCTATCTGTTTTGCTGACTCGGAAAATATTACTAGATCGTCTGCAAATCTAAGATGGCTGAGGTAGTTACCTTTTATATTTATACCCTTATTTGTCCATTTTAAGCCTTTGATGATATGTTCCAATACTGCTATAAAGATTTTTGGTGAAAGTGGATCTCCCTGTTTCACTCCTCTATTTATTGGGAAGGCTGGTCCGGTTCGGTCTAATTAGACTCTACTAGTGCTCTCATGGTAGATGTATTTTAGGATGTTTATGTATTGTTGGGGAATGTTTTGGTTTTCTAGAGCTTTCCAAATGCTGTTGTGTAAAATAGAGTCGAAAGCTTTAGCATAGTCGATAAACACCAAAAATAGTGGTTTTCTAAATTCATTATATTTTTCTATTACCTGTTCAACAACGTGAATATGATCGATGGTACAGTATCCTTTACGAAAGCCGACTTGTTCAATAGGTTGATATTTTTCGATATTATAGATATTAATGATTACAAACAGCTTAATAGGTATATTGGGCGGTCACAAATTCGTAATACCAGGTGCGAGCCCAGACCGACCGACTGACATTTTTTTAAAATTTTTTTTTCAAGTTCCTTTCTTTTTTTGAGAAAATCTATTTTTTCGTGCCCTTTTTTTAGTATTTTTTAAAAACACGAAAATTTAAATTAAACTAATTGCACTCATGATTTTTTATTCAAATAACCAGTTCAGTTTTTTCTATTATGTCGCTACGATCAAAAAATATTATTCGTATTTCATCAGTATGTAATTTGTATCTAAATATAATTTCAAAAAAACACGAATTAAGAAAAAAACCGAGCGAAAAATACCGAGCAAAGCTCGGTCAACCGGGTATTTTATCTTTAATTAAGAATCAAAATGTATACGTGTTTTCACTCCTGAGGACTGAGACAAAATGCTTCGTTTCCAGTAAAAAGGATCTCCGGTTCACTACACTCACCATACGAAACACAGCAGCATTAAGTTGCTATTTTACGCTGGTATTCTGTGAGAGCGTGGTCCTACCCCATGTCGAACCGAGTCATTCGTTCTGCAATCACAATATAGCTGCAGCATGGGTCCACGTTAAAAAAGATAATCGTTGCTTCTGTTAGTGAATTTTTTAACTACAAGACCAACTGAGATCATATTCACACAATATATTATTTGCTTTGGCAAGGCAATGGTTCATTGCTATGCTAGGATTCAATAGATGACACTGTAGTCAATTGACCAATTCTGTATTTATGAACCAAACTGACTCATATTCACCATGCATTAAATTGGTTTAGTGTCAGAAAAGAAAATCACAAAATCTGAAATCTGGAAGGAAGAGTAATGTATTAACTTTTTGTGAACAACGTCTTATGAATCAGTTGGTTCATTTATATTAAGCGATGCGTTTTACTTATTAGATTCTTAATATAAAAAATTAAAAATACGATTTTTTTTATTTTGTTATTTCACAATGTCTCTAGCATAACATCAATAGACTTAAGCCCGTATTATTTTCGCGGTAAAGCGTCTACAACAAGCTCTTTTAATGTGCCAAAAGTAGTTCAGATCAAAAATGTGTGTGCACACACGTGCGTGCGTGCGTGCGTGCGTGCGTGCGTGCGTGCGTGTGTGTGTGTGTGTGTGTTAACCTTAGTTTGGAAAATGCTGCTGCCCATCTCCTGTTTAATTTACCTATTTCGTTTTATACGATGCCCATGCGACACCCCCCCTTCCCCCCTAAACCCTATACGGAGTTTTTTGCAATAACCGGCAAAATTTAAAGAGAAGGTTCAGAAAATCTCAAACATTCTGTCCTTTTTATCTTCTACATTCAAAATGGGTGGTAATACGTTATATTAACTTATAAGGTAACTTGTATTTACTTATATAGTAAGGGTAAAACGTTGGTGCCCATAAAAGTAGAAGATTTATTAACTCGTATTTCCAAAAAACTGAAATAACCATATATCATTATTTAAATATTTCTACTTAGGTTTAAAATTTGGCTACTGTTTGAAAAACTATATTATATCTCAATATTAACATAATTTATCAAGTAATAAACTAAAAAAGATGCCGTAAATCCAGTCTGTAACAACGTCGTGATCATTAAACTGCAGGTAAAGGTAACTAACTTAATTAATATAGCGTCTTAATTTTTAACATAAAAGGTTGTTAAATGAAAAGTAAAGATGAGAAAATTAATTTTCTAATGTCCGCGTGCAAAAATGAATTCGTCGGAATAGAACCTAACTCTAAAAGTACTTTCCTCCATTTCACAACTGGCTACCGCGTGCACTACTACAACCAACACCACTCAATAAATTTACTCGAAGTAACGCTTGATTCTATTAAATGTATATATCGTAGAAAAGTGTTAATTCAATATTTTCTGTAATGTTTTGCTCAACGATTATTTATTTTTTATGATATATTTTCGTTCGATATATTTTCGTTTTAAATTCAACTGTAACATTAATTAATAATAAAGAACGTAATTATGTTAATATTAAATCTCTTTTCTTCTTTTTCTTTTAAAGCTTATTGTACGTGGTAGAGCCACGCTGTAACTATATTATGGTTGTAGCAAGAATGAGTCGGCTCGACCGGGGAAAGACCACGCTCTCATAGAATAACAGCGTAAAATAGCCTCTTAATACTGCTATGTTTCATATGGTGAGTGTAGCTATACAGAAACCCTTTTTTACTGTAAAAAACGCATTCCATCTTAGTCCTCAGGGGTGACAACGCATCTGCGTTTTGGTTCTTAATCGAGGATAAATGTAGATGTCTATGGGCCACAGCATGCACTTGCCATCAGGTGGACTATGTGCTCGTTTGTCACCCTTATTCTTTAAAAAAAACTGCTTCTCGGGACTTCTCGCGGTATTCGCTTTGCCTTAAAACTTAATCATCACACTTCATATGGGCATTTTACGTCTGACGGTTACATCGTCATCTATCGGAAGCGTGAGAGCGTTTGTCATGAGATATATAAATAAAAAGTTTTATTTGTGGTACACAAATGGCAACGATTGTACATAACGTAGTAAATAAACTTCTCTGTTGGTCTAGTGGATGTCGACGCGACTGCTGGATTCCAAGTCAGACAAAATTAAGTTACTGGGTTTATCTGTTTAGTTCTCAGTATCAGCCGATGTGTCTTGCGTGTAATCTCTCTTCAGTTATGTCGGACTGCCGTCCCAACAGACTACTATATTTATATACATAAATTAGGGGAATAGTGAGTGCACCTGTGCTTGAGCACGCACGTGTGCACTATTTATTACACAGGCGATGGAGGAACGAGTTTGACTGATACGGGAAGGAATAAGGAAACACAAGCAATGGACTCAATCAACGGACCGATGGAAAATATAAAAGTTTATAAGTTCTTCGTGTTTAGTGTATTTAATTGTTTTGCATTTTTCATCGTCGCCTCATACAACACCCATGAAATGAAATTCTCTTACTTTACTAATTCACATTAGTTTGAAAATCGACTAATTTATAAGAATGACGTTGGATGGTAGACAAAGAAAAAAACATTAACATTATACAGCGATTTAGGCCCGGTTTACATTTTGAGATGTGACAATGCGAATGCAAGTGCTACTGACAAATGACAACGCCTGCCTATCATAGCAGTTCCAGCTCTTTAAAACTTTATTGGCATATTTTTTGGGACTATTATCGATGACGAAGTTCTATGAGATTTCAATGCGATCAATCAAGTCTTTATCTTCATCATCATCACCTTGTAAAATCTACTGCTGAATATAGGCCTCTACCGATGTAGTAAGGATTTTTAATAACCACTACTCTTGAAAGACTAATTGATATTGTAAGTACATTTTCACTCCTTCACTGGCAAGTTAAAGTCAAGACATCGTCAAGCTTATTCGACGCTGCTCCCAGTCACCGATCTGAATATTTTACGTCTTGCGTAAATCAGATGCTACTCCCACCTCTCAGAAACCAAGAGATCTTTCTGGCATATCTCATAGCCACTTGGAGAAACTAGCATGGAGACTTTGTGGCCACCACACATTAAGCTGCACGCAACATTTTCAATGGTATCGACGGGGTTCGAACTCGTGAGGATGGCCCCGATCAGCAAAATAATATCTGCGTATTTATCTTGTACACAGTATACCTTACGTTTTTCAAATTATTACCGAAAATTGTAAAATAATAAATTTGTTGTTCTTACTAAATAACTTTAGACAAAAACTTAAAATATTTTCTTTACTTTATAAACTTAGGGTGCGTGTTTAAGCAAAATGCCGCACTAGTCGTTATTTGTGAGGTTTTTGGGAGCTATCTACTTGTTATTAAAAAGATATATTAACTAATAAAAAATCGATTAAATTTCTACATAATCTTGATTCCATAATAGCCAATTTCAATTTTTTAAAAGGAGTAAATACATGACGAATCTTCCTACAGCTAAACCACAGAAATGCGAGATAATTATTGCTAACATGCATCTCCTCATAAAGTAAGCATTATTTTATTTTGTGATTGACACTAATGGATAGGCATTTTATTAATGAACATTTTGATCAATTTAATTTTTTCAAAGGACTAAAATTCGATTTTATAAAGAAAATATTTTAAAATTTGAGCGTATTTCTTACGCGACTTATTGTAGCGAGACCGCGTGGAATGTATGAGATCGATGTATGAGATTCAGTCGCTTCTTACGATATCTACATGTCGAAATGAGGTGGATTCTCCTACGCCTCCATCACTCTGCGCAATCCAGTGAGTGCATCTTTTTGTGTTTGAAGTCTGAAAACACCTACAAACACGTATTGCTATAAACCTCATCACCTTTAAGCTTTAAGGGCTAAGATGTAATGTTCCAAACTATACTAACTTTCCATATACTTCAACCAAATACAACAATGAGTGAGCTAGACCTAGACGAATTTGTAAGCAGAAAAGAAGTTCTACCACCTAACAAAAAAATGAATATTAGTAATTTTCAACTCGATTTATTTTTTGAATACAAATTCAGCAGAGAAACAACTTACAATAAAATTCAAAGGAACTTTAACTAAGTGGCTCCTTGACCGTTATTTTTATTTCGTAAAAAAATTCTACATATAAAATAAATTACAGCCCTTCACAAGTCTACTACTGAACTATGTTCAGTCTCGGCGGATTGCAGGGACATATAGCGTTCGGGATGTGGGCTATTACATACCGGAGCTTTTTCTTTACGATCAGATCAGATATATATAGTCAGGTTGCCTTTGCTCCCGCCACAGACACAAAATTCTGTATGCTATCCATCTTTCACAATAATATCGTATAATTTTTTCTCAGAAAGCCTAGAACCCAGAGCCGTAAATTCACTTAATAATAAAAAATATATCGCTTTTCATACTCTCTAGTATATAGTCAGTAATCTATGTTTCATAATTTCATACTTTACGTATTAAGGTTATAATAGTTTTTATTTATTTTTTCGATAACGGTGCATTACCTTTTAATGTGAGTAGTATTATTATAATCGTAGACCAAACCTCTACCAAATAAAATACCTTACTCCCCCAAATTCCTGCCAGTTATGATTTTGAGGTTAGTTCTATGGAATTTTCTTTTTGATTTTTCTCAAGAACGGTGCATTACCTTTTAATGGGAGTGGTATTATTATAATCGGGGACCAAACTTCTACCAAATAAAATACCTTACTCCCCCAAACTCCTGCCAAACGATTCTAAATTTCAACCTGTGTGTGTGTTTATAATTGTGTTCTCAGAAACAGCATTAACGAGCTTGACTGATTTGTGATTTCGCTACCATGATCGTCTTCTCAGCAAACAATAGCGAAATCACAAATCAGTCAAGCTCATTAATGCTGTTTCTGAGAACACTATTATAAACACACACACACATACACACACACACATATATATATATATATATATATATATATATATATCACATCATCGTCATCATTACAGCCCTTCACAAGTCCACTGCTGAACATAGGCCTCCCTCAAGCAATGCCACAAACACGGTCCTGAGCCACCTGCATCCATCGACTTCCTGCATGTCTTACCAGGTCGTCACTCCATCTAGTGGGGGGTCGCCTACCACTACGCCTACCAGTACGAGGCTGCCACTCGAGAACCTTTCTTCCCCATCGGTTATCGGTTCTTCGAGCTATATGGCCGGCCCATTGCCACTTCAGCTTACTAATCCGTTGAGCTATGTCGGACACTCTGGTTTTACTGCGGATATCCTCATTTCTGATTCTATCACGCAGAGAAACTCCGAGCATAGCCCTCTCCATAGCTCACTGAGCGACCTTGAGCGTCAAATATATATATATATATATATATATATATATATATATATATATATATATATTATATAAAAATATAAATTATATATAAAAATTATGTGTCACATTGTTTGTCCGCGATGAACCCCTTACACTACTGAACAGAATCCATTGAAATTTTGCACACTGTGTGCAGTTTGGCCCATCTTTTTAAGATAGGATAGTTTTCTACCCATGAGTGACCCAAAAATTTTTTTTATTGCGAATTTAAGTATTTTTAATAGGATATGACAAAGATATATATATATATATATATATATATATATATATATATATATATATAAATTACGCCTAAAATAGTATATGACTACAGATATATGATATATCTGGAACATGGTACATAAAGTTATTGCCCTACAATATTTACGATCTATATGTCTTAACGGCATTGAAGTTTTATACGTGGTAGGATCAAGCTGCGGCTGCAGGCTCAGGTTGTAGCATAAATGGGTCCGACAAGGGGTAGGACCACCCTCTCACAGAATACCAGCGTAATAATGGGCGTAGAGGTTGAAATTTAGAATCGTTTGGCAGGAGTTTGGAGGAGTAAAGTATTGTATTTGATAGAAGTTTGGTCCCCGATTATAATAATACCACTCCCATTAAAAGGTAATGCACCGTTCTTGAGAAAAATCAAAAAGAAAATTCCATAGAACTAACCTCAAAATCATAACTGGCAGGAATTTGGGGGAGTAAGGTATTTTATTTGGTAGAGGTTTGGTCTACGATTATAATAATACTACTCACATTAAAAGGTAATGCACCGTTATCGAAAAAATAAATAAAAACTATTATAACCTTAATACGTAAAGTATGAAATTATGAAACATAGATTACTGACTATATACTAGAGAGTATGAAAAGCGATATATTTTTTATTATTAAGTGAATTTACGGCTCTGGGTTCTAGGCTTTCTGAGAAAAAAATTATACGATATTATTGTGAAAGATGGATAGCATACAGAATTTTGTGTCTGTGGCGGGAGCAAAGGCAACCTGACTATATATATCTGATCTGATCGTAAAGAAAAAGCTACGGTATGTAATAGCCCACATCCCGAACGCTATATGTCCCTGCAATCCGCCGAGACTGAACATAGTTCAGTAGTAGACTTGTGAAGGGCTGTAATTTATATTATATGTAGATTTTTTTAACGAAATAAAAATAACGTTCAAGGAGCCACTGAGTTAAAGTTCTTTTGAATTTTGGTGTAAGTTGTTTCTCTGCAGAATTTGTATTCAAAAAATAAATCGAGTTAAAAATTACTAATATTCATTTTTTTGTTAGATGATAGAACTTCTTTTCTGCTTACAAATTCGTCTAGGTCTAGCTCACTCATTGTTGCATTTTGGTCTGAAGTATATGGAAAGTTAGTATAGTTTGGAACATTACATCTTAGCCCTTAAAGCTTAAAGGTGATGAGGTTTATAGCAATACGTGTTTGTAGGTGTTTTCAGACTTCAAACACAAAAAGATGCACTCACTGGATTGAACAGAGTGGTGGGGGCGTAGGAGAATCCACCTCATTTCGACATGTAGATGTCGTAAGAAGCGACTGAATCTCATACATCGATCTCATACATTCCACGCGCTCTCGCTACAATAAGTCGCGTAAGAAATACGCCCAAATTTTAAAATATTTTCTTTATAAAATCGAATTTTAGTCCTTTGAAAAAATTAAATTGATCAAAATGTTCATTAATAAATTGCCTATCCATTAGTGTCAATCACAAAATAAAATAATGCTTACTTTATGAGGAGATGCATGTTAGCAATAATTATCTCGCATTTGTGTTTAGTTGTAGGAAGATTCGTCATGTAGTTACTCCTTTTAAAAAATTGAAATTGGCTATTATGGAATCAATATTATGTAGATATTTAATAGATTTTTATTAGTTAATATATCTTTTAATAACGTAGATAGCCCCAAAAACAGTAGATAGCCCCCAAAAACCTCACAAATAACGACTAGAGCGGCATTTTGCCACACGCACATTTGTCACGCACCCTAAGTTTATAAAGTAAAGAAAATATTTTAAGTTTTTGTCTAAAGTTATTTAGTAAAAACAACAACAATTTATTATTTTACAATTTTCGTAAGTATTATTTCGTAAGTTATACTGTGTACAAGATAAATACGCAGATATTATTTTGCTGATCGGGGCCATCCTCACGAGTTCGAACCCCGCCGATACCATTGAAAATGTTGCGTGCAGCTTAATGTGTGGTGGCCACAAAGTCTTCATGCTAGTTTCTCCAAGTGGCTATGAGATATGCCAGAAAGATCTCTTGGTTTCTGAGTGGTGGGAGTAGCATCTGATTTACGAAAGACGTAAAATATTTAGATCGGTGACGGGGAGCAGCGTTGAATAAGCTTGACGATGTCTTGACTTTAACTTGCCAGTGAAGGAGTGAAAATGTACTTAGAATATCAATTCGTCTTTCAAGAGTAGTGGTTATTAAAAATCCTTACTACATCGGTAGAGGCCTATATTCAGCAGTAGATTTTACAAGGTGATGATGATGAAGATAAAGACTTGATTGATCGCATTGAAATCTCATAGAACTTCGTCATCGATAATAGTCCCAAAAAATATGCCAATAAAGTTTTAAAGAGCTGGAACTGCTATGATAGGCAGGCGTTGTCATTTGTCAGTAGCACTTGCCATTCGCACTTGTCACATCTCAAAATGTAAACCGGGCCTAAATCGCTGTATAATGTTTATGTTTTTTTTCTTTGTCTACCATCCAACGTCATTCTCAAAAATTCAGTCGGTTTTCAAACTAATGTGAATTCGTAAAGTAAGAGAATTTCATTTCATGGGTGTTGTATGAGGTGACGATGAAAATTGCAAAACAATTAAACACACTAAACACGAAGAACTTATAAACTTTTATATTTTCCATCGGTCCGTTGATTGAGTCCATTGCTTGTGTTTCTTATTCCTTCGCGTATCAGTCAAACTCGTTCCTCCATCGCCTGTGTAATAAATAGTGCACACGTGCGTGCTCAAGCACAGGTGCACTCACTATTCCCCTAATTTATGCAAATAAATATAGTATAGTCCGTTGGGACGGCAGTCCGACATAACTGAAGAGAGATTACACGCAAGACACATCGGCTGATACTGAGAACTAAACAGATAAACCCAGTAACTTAATTTTGTCTGACCTGGAATCGAGCAGTCGCGTTGACATCCACTAGACCAACAGAGAAGTTTATTTACT
Organism: Parnassius apollo; assembly: GCA_907164705.1. Taxonomy (NCBI): domain Eukaryota; kingdom Metazoa; phylum Arthropoda; class Insecta; order Lepidoptera; family Papilionidae; genus Parnassius; species Parnassius apollo. The sequence continues at coordinate 6,907,272 of CAJQZP010000644.1, forward strand.
ACGTTATGTACAATCGTTGCCATTTGTGTACCACAAATAAAACTTTTTATTTATATATCTCATGACAAACGCTCTCACGCTTCCGATAGATGACGATGTAACCGTCAGACGTAAAATGCCCATATGAAGTGTGATGATTAAGTTTTAAGGCAAAGCGAATACCGCGAGAAGTCCCGAGAAGCAGTTTTTTTTAAAGAATAAGGGTGACAAACGAGCACATAGTCCACCTGATGGCAAGTGCATGTTGTGGCCCATAGACATCTACATTTATCCTCGATTAAGAACCAAAACGCAGATGCGTTGTCACCCCTGAGGAATAAGATGGAATGCGTTTTTTCGGATGCAATCGTAAAAAAGAGTTTCTGGATAGCTACACTCACCATATGAAACATAACAGTATTAAGAGGCTATTTTACGCTGTTATTCTATGAGAGCGTGGTCTTTCCCCGGTCGAGCCGACTCATTCTTGCTACAACCATAATATAGTTACAGCGTGGCTCTACCACGTACAATAAGCTTTAAAAGAAAAAGAAGAAAAAAGGTTTAATATTAACATAATTACGTTCTTTATTATTAATTAATGTTACAGTTGAATTTGAAACGAAAATATATCAAACGAAAATATATCATAAAAAATAAATAATCGTTGAGCAAAACATTACAGAAAATATTGAATTAACACTTTTCTACGATATATACATTTAATAGAATCAAGCGTTACTTCGAGTAAATTTATTGAGTGGTGTTGGTTGTAGTAGTGCACGCGGTAGCCAGTTGTGAAATGGAGGAAAGTACTTTTAGAGTTAGGTTCTATTCCAACGAATTCATTTTTGCACGCGGACCTTAGAAAATTAATTTTCTCATCTTTACTTCATTAACAACCTTTTAAGTTAAAAATTAAGACGCTATATTAATTAATATATATATATATATATATATATATATATATATATATATATATATATATGTTTATGTTTATAATTGCGTTCTCGAAAACAGAAACGATTAACGACTTAACAATATAATGGCTATTGAATAAAACTGTATTTACGGATTTTAATTTTTTTAGTATTTTAATTAACTACTTTAATTTAATATTAAATTTCCGACGTTTAATAATGATATATTGTAATTGTGGTTAACATTTACAGTAGGATCTAAGGATCCATTCAAACGCACACATAAAATTTAATTGAAACAGGTCTATGCCGGTTTTGTTTTGTTTTGTTTTATTTTAACGAGACTAACGGACAATTTATTTTTATTAATAGAGATATAAATAAATTAAATATCATTTTTCTCCTCAACATCCTCCAGAGTCTTTAAAAAAGGACCAAAATAAATGTCTATAAGATCCAGAAGCCTTCAATAGATGGTGCTAAAGCCATCTCGTGTATTTCAGGTATAAATAGACTATTGATGTTATATCTGGTAAAGTAATGAGTCACATATTATCATTATTACATTCAATACATAATAAATTAAAACATATCGATAATATACGTTAAAAACAAAACGAATCGTCAAAGTATATTTTTACAATCGTTATCAGAAGCGGAGTCTTTAATTGATCTTCATTATATATTTTCTTTAACATTTCTACTTAGCTCTCAAAATGCTTTTAAACACTTTTCTATTTTATAGAATAATAGTGACAAACGAGCACACAGTCCACCTGATGGTAAGTGGATGCTGTGGCCTATAGACATCTACATTTATCCCCGACTAAGAATCAAAACGCAGATGCGTTGTCACCCCTGAGGACTAAGATGGAATACCTCGTTTACACTAAAAACGTTTCCACTCATCATAAGAAAGAGCAGTATTAAGCCGGTATTCTGTGAGAGCGTGGTTCTTCTCTGGTCGAACCGACCCATTCGTGCTACAACCATAATATACGAGTATCTGCAGCGTGGCTCTACCACTATAATACCCTCGGAGCTTAAAACAAGTTTCGCAATAATTCATTCGTTTCCGAATGGATGAAAGCACGACTAGCAAAGAGCTAATAATAATAAGTAATCTCGCTACGTTTTCATCAAAGCTTAACGAGAATGTACATTAATGAAAACATATTAGTAAACCAAACTTCATACTACTTCTGCAACATTAACGTAAGGGCTAATTGCCGCAAAAACATACGATGCATTTTCATAAAATTACTTCCGTTCTTGAAACTAAGACCTCAACAACAGCTCCGTGGATCACCCGAGGCCAAGACATCAATATTGCATATAGAAAACTAAATCTGGAGCGGATGTAACTCAATTTACGTGAAAATCAGGAGTAACCTCCTATTAAATGACAAAAGATATCTCGGAAAGTGTGTACCGTAAATGAAGAACAACATCAAACTTGTGCCAAAACTTGCTTCTTCTTACTTCCTTTTTTTAATTGGCGTACAAATGAGCGGATTTTCATTTAGATTGATATTATTAGTCTTAAATATTATTCGCAATAGTTCTAAATCAAAATGATTATGATAGCAGACTATGCTCTAAGCCCAAATTGAGCAAAAACAAGCTGTTTGTATATTACATATCTATCCCAATTATTCATTACAGCGTCTTTATATTTTGCATTACTAGCTGTTCCCCGCGACTTCGCCCGCGTGTAATTTAAGGTTTTAATTTATTTGCGTGGAATCCTAATTTTTAAAAAAATAATAGTAACCTAAGTTACTCCTTATAAAATCAGCTATTTGCCAGTGAGTCCAGTCAAAATCAGTCCAGTCATTTCGAAGGTTAGCTGGAACAGACATACAGATAAAAAAAAATTAAATTATGTGCACAAACTTATTATCAAATAACGGAAACTTAACGATAACTCTATTCCAATACCTTTCAATAACTACGTTAAAAATTATAACAACCTCTAATGGAAAGTTTCCACTATCTTCCGCACTTACCAGACCAGACCTAGCTTCTACAGATTTTTTTTAATTTAAATTAATTTATGCAGGATAATTTTTTCTCCAATGATACGGTGAAAAAAGGCCGATTAGTTTGTTGTTGAAATTCATTGATTACCCGAAGAATTTTCCTTGAAGATGCATCAATGACAATAACTTTCATTAAGTAGGCAGCAGTACACTAGATCAACAACGAAAGATTCACAGAGAGTTGCTGCTGCTAATTTGGCGTTATTTCAAATGACGCCAAAATCATCGTATACTTGCCTTAACACGGACTCACCTACACTTTTTTTCTCACTTAAACAGCCTGTAAAAATCGATTGCGAGTCTTTTTTATATAAAGCTGAGGTATCAAACGAACTCGCAGTCCACCTAATGGTAAGTGGCTTCTGCAGTCTACGGACACCTTTTTTATAGTATAAGGGTGGCAAACGAGCACACAGTCCACCTGATGGTAAGTGGTTGCTGTGAACCATAGACATCTACATCTATCATCGATAACGAATCAAAATGCAGATACGTTGTCACCCATGAGGATTAAGATGGAATGCTTCGTTTCCAGGAAAAGAGGTCTCCGGTTCTCTACACTCACCAAGTGAAACACAACAGCGTTAAGCTGTTATGTGACGCTGGTATTCTGTGAGAGCGTGGTCCTTCCCTGGTCGAGCCGACCTATCCGTGCTACAAATATACCAGTAATATAGCTGCAGCGTAGCTCTATCACGTAAAACCTGTAGCCAACTTCATACAAAGAAGTCTTCAGATGCGTTGTCACTCCTTAAGACTAAGATACCTCACAACTCGTAATTACTAATTAGTGTAATGTAATACTTGGCATCAATTCCCTTTAGACCGAAACAATGCAATGCAAGCATTACATAGATATTTATTACTGTTTTGTAGCAGAAATTGATAAGAAAGTTGTACTTACTTACCCAGACGGACTCCTACCACAAAAAGCAGAAAAGGAATTCTATTACCTAGTAGGTCACACATTTATACGCCTAAAACCTATTTATTATATGTTGCGAATGGTTTTATGGTTAGATAATGGTTGATAATGATAATGATAGATGATAGATAGTGGTTAAATAAATCATTTACGTGCACTTTCAACTGACGTAGGTGAACATCGTTATACAAGTAACGATGCAGACATCCTTTTTATTTTAAGCTTGCAGCGCTTAGGCCGCGAGCCCTGAGACCGATGAAAGTGTAAAAGCCAAAAGGCTAATTTATGGTTGGTAACTATATTATGGTTGTAGCACGAATGTGTCGGCTCGACCGAAGAAGGACCACGCTCTCACAGAATACCAGCGTTATATAGCAGCTTAATACCACAGATAACACAGCAGGTGTTTCGTATGGCGAGTGTAGAGATCCGGAGAAACTTTTTTTAGACTCTTATTCTATAAAATAGGATAGTATTTAAAAACATTTTGAGAGCTAAGTAGAAGTGTTACAGAAAATATATAATGGAGAGCAATTAAAGACTCCGCTTCTCATATAACGATTGTAAAAAGGTACTTTGACGATTCGTTTTGTTTCAACGTATTCTACCGATATGTTTTAATTTATTATGTATAGGATGTAATGATGATAATATGTGACTCATTACTTTACAAGATGTAACGTCAATAGTCTATTTATATCTGAAATACACGAGATGGCTATAGCACCAGGCTTCAGGATCTTATAGACATATATTTTGGTCCACTTTTAAAGACTCGCATCGTTAGTATACTATAATTCTTCTGGCCGTGTGGATGAGACTTAACTCCTTCTAAAGAGCTGAACCAATTTTAATGAAATTATGTGTGTTAATATTATTGAACCCGGTAGGTGGCGCTGTTATCGAGATCCAGAAATCATCAGTGCATAGCCGAAGCAGATCGTTAGTACTTTTATAAAATTTTACTTTTAATAAAAAATGAGAAGCGAAGTAAAAAACTAAAAAGTATAAAATAATTTCCGCATAGTTTTAGCGTTTTGACTGGACTGAGTCATGTCACATATTCAAGTAACGAATAGAATTTAATCGAAACGGTTTTAATGAAAACTTCACCCATATTTTTCTACCTAGGGGTACCTACTATATACGTAGTAGGATTATAAAAAAGCTTGCTAGGCTTCACTTAAAGTGATCACACACACACACACACACACACACATATATATATATATATATATATATATATATATATATATATATATATAAAATTTTTTAAGCTTTTCATCAAGTGAAATAATGTATTTCTTTTTTCTTTTTAGAAAATAAAGTTTCTTTAACCATATTAAAGTGATAACCACTATAA